>CAUYPK010007272.1:0-23940 GCA_963574355.1 Loris lydekkerianus | reverse complement strand
ATTTTCATATTTCTGAGAATAAAGTTTCTTGTAATATTCATTAAGGATTTTTTGAATTTCTGAGGAGTCTGATGTTATTTCATCTTTGTCATTTCTGATTGATGAGATTAGAGATTTTACTCTTTTTTTCCTGGTTAGGTTAGCCAGAGGTTTATCTATTTTATTGACCTTTTCAAAAAACCAACTTTTTGATTTATTAATGTGTTGTATAATTCTTTTGTTTTCAATTTCATTTAATTCTGCTCTAATTTTGGTTATTTCTTTTCTTTTCTTCCACGGGGTTTGGGTTTGGAATGTTCTTCTTGCCTCGAATTTCTAATTCCAACTTTTAAACTGCTCCTCGAATTTCTAATTCCAAATTTTCCTCCATTCTATCAATCTTGTTTGCAATCCAAATTATGAATTCAATTTCTGACATCTCGGACAGCTGTTTATGAATGGGATCTTCAGTTACATCTGCCGTATCTTTCCTTTACGAAGTTGATCTATTCTGGTTATTCATGTTACCAGAGTTTTTCTGCTGATTCCGCCCCATGATTGTTTTACACCATTTGATTTTTCCCCTGGAGCTTTGTCAAGGACCCGTACAGTGCTATGGCCTGAGAAACTGGGGACCTATTTTGTGTGGTGGAGCTAAGTGGTTCTGTCTTGTTTTCAGTTGGTCTCTGTTCTACCCTAGTGAAACAGTTACTCTGGGTTGAAGTCTCACCTGTGGAGAAATACCAGCAATTAAGTCACCCCACCCCCCACAGGCAACAATTGGAAAAGGCAAACAATTGAAAAAATTGCAAACCTTCCTACAACCACACACCCAGGGCAACACCTGAATAGTTCTCTGGCAATTGGCTCAGTTCAAAAGGTTCAAATCAATTGTCTCAGTCAGCACCTGTCTCAGGTGGGAGATTTTCAAAGGTCTCTGGCAACTGGATTGCAGGGGTCTGGTGACTACTCATATATGGCTTGCTGTAGTGCTCTGTGGAGTCAGGAGGACCCACCCAGCAAACAGATCAGTCTGGGAAGGTTGATGCCTCCTTTCCCACCTTGCACCTCTGTAACACCCAGTCACTGATAGCCTAGCAGTAGTGAACAGATACTCCAGGGGTTTGCACCTGCCTGAATCACAAGGAAATCTGTTTCTGCTCAGCCAGGCTGCTGCACTCTGCCTCTATCTAGCAGGGGGAGGTGAGGCCTGACAACCTCAGGCACTTGATAGAGGCTGGGGGGTGTTCAATCAGTTCCATCCCCACCCCTGATTGCTGTTACTGACAGTACAAAACAACTTTGCAGGAATTTGTTTCTGTCCCTGCTAAATTCCCCTGCAGAAGAGAAGCTGTTTTGAGTTCCCAGAGCCTGTGCCTCAGGCCCTGTCTTTGTTCTTGCAGGTTTATATTCGGTTACCTGTCAGTTCTAGCCTCCTGTCTTCCTTTGTCTATGGCTGACGATACCCTGAGGGTCAGGTGCATCTTAGGCTCAGTAAAGCGGTCCTCTGGGTCAGCCCCACCCTGGGAACTTCCCGGCTCTGTGAGTGTGTTTCTTGTCCCCGTGCTCGACCCAGGCCGGTACCACCTCAGGTAAACCCTTTACTCACGGGGCCTGTGTTTCCGTCCCAGATCTGTTTCGTGGTGGTTGCCACCTGAGTAGATGTCTGGCCTCCTCTGGTTGCCCAGGGAGACAGGGGGTGTGGCTTTGGAATATCCGGGAGAGAGCGCTATTATTGCCAAAAGATGGCTGCTGCTTTGCGCCTCAGGGCACCGCTGCTCCGGTGTGGTTCCCTCTCAGCCAACCATCCTCTCCTTACTCCCATGCCATAGAGGCAGCACTGACCACCTGCAGTTTAGGCCCTGTCCATACCCCTCGAGAAATCATCCAAGAATCTGTACTCCTGGGGGACAGGCCTCCAGACCTCAGAGTAAGAGTGGTGGGGAGTGCTGGGAGCTCAAAGTTGCAGGTAGAGAATAGATACAGTTTTATACGGTTTTATGCCTGGCAGGAGAAGGCCGTGGCACCCTAGCAGGGGAAGTAGGTCCAGTTTTTAGAGGGTTTCTCCCGTGAAGTGTAGTGGGAGGAACTTTGAACTCTGCTCGTTTGTTTGTGGGGCACTCCGAGCTGTTCTCATGGGGGAGGGGGCTTCCATCCACTTGGTGATGGATGTTGTACCTTTTGTTTGTATCCTTGGGGTTGTAGCTTGCTTCAGGGGGGTTGATGTGCATTCTTCAACGTTCTCTCTTGGTGCAGCTCTAATCCACCAGGTTACTTGCTAAACTTCTGTCCTTTAACTCTCCTTCTGGATGGGAGCCTCTGTGGAAAGCTGGCTTCAGTTAGCCATCTTGTCTCCGCCCCCCCACTAACTAGTTTCTATGTGTGCAACATGAAAAGAAGATGGTTGATAGCCTGTCAGTTTCTCCTGTCACTGAGTTTATTAGAAGGACTTCTAAATTTCCACCAATAACCAGGATATGTACATTAGCTAGCTTTTTGTTTTAGATGTCTCTTATCATGTAACTTCCCATCAGGACTTAGGTATTTTTTTTATTCAAAATCATGAATGGATTGTTATATTTTAACAAATACATATTAATATTTCTATTTACAATATTTTTCCTTTTTATTATGTTTATGTGGTAAATACCACAGTTAGATTTTTTTTTGTTTGTTTTTTTCATGGAAAAAACACTCTTGCATTCCTGGAGTAAATCCTACTTTGTCATGATGCATTTTAAAAATATGTGCTGCTGTTTTTTATTTGTCAATATTTTGTTTAGGATAGTCACATCTATATTCATAAGTGAGACTAGGTATACTTTTCTTAAATTTATGCTAGCCTAATGAAATAAAATGAATATGTCTTCATCATTTTATTCTTATAAATTTTGAGTAAAATATGAATTATATGTTTTTTGAAAGCTTAATAAAACTCTAGACATGGTGGCTTGGTTTAGAAGATTGTGTATCATTAATCATCTTTATAGTTTCTTTAATTATAACACATGAATTTAGAATTTAATATACTTTTGTACCAATTTAAAGTTTATTATGTTTCTTCAAGTATTGGCACAAAATTATTCTGAATACTCTTTTATAATATAATTTTTATGTCACTTATAGTTATGGCACAATTTACATTCTTTGTATTACTTGCATATATTGGCTTTCTTTTATTTTTTTTTTTCCTGATTCAACTTGCTATAATTTTCTTCCTTCCTTCTAATTTTCAATTAATTATATTTTAGGTTTATTGACAATCTCTGTAATTTTGTTTTCTTCTATAAAATGTTCTCTTACCTCTATTATTGACTTCCTAATATTATGTCTAAATAAATTATTATTACATATATATATATATATACATGTATTTTTTTTTTTTTTTTTTTTTTTTGAGACAGAGTCTGAAGCTGTCACCCTGGATAGAGTGATATGGTATCACAGCTCACAGAAACCTCAAACTCTTGGGCGTAAGCAGATCTTATATCTTAGCCTCCCATGCAGCTGGAGCTACAGGTGCCCACCACAATGCCAGGTATTTTTTTGTTGTTTCAGTTGTCATTGCTGTTTTAGCTGGCCCTGGGCTGGGTTTGAACCCACCAGCCTTGGTGTATGTGGCTGGTGCCCAGTCCACTGAGCTATGGGTGCCACCCTTAAATTTATTATTTTTAAAAATTTCTTAAGTTAAAAACCTATTTTATTAATTTTAATCTTTATTCTTTCTAACATAAACATGATAAATTAAATTTGCCTTTCAGAACTTCTTAAATGACAGATGTCCAATAGAAATATTCATAATCTTGACTATAATTGTAACTATAATGTGCATATTTAGACATATATATTGTTTTCACTGTAATTCAGCCCTAATATTTGAATTTCTATTATGATTCTTTTTAGCAATATTGTGTTTTCAGTTTGCTATTTTTTCTTTTACTTTTTCCTTTAGTGCCTTTATTGGATAGGTTATTTTCTGTTTTTCTACTTCTCTCTTTAATAGGTTGAAAGTTATATATTTTCTTGCTATTCATTTAGTGATTACCCTAAATTATTTTACCCCTTATGCTTCAGTGAATGTAATCTAAAGTTATTATCTCAATCTTCCTTCTGAACATCTTTCTTGTTATTGATGTTTAATAATTTAATGTACTTTGTTTTTAATCTCCTCAAACATATTACAATTACTGATGCTAACCGTTAATGATAATTAAATTTATCAAAAAATTTTGGTGTTTCTTTCTCCTCCATTGATTTTTTTAATCTCCTGTTTTAAATATTTTACATTGAACAAGCTTATAAGGTTGATTTCTGTTGGAATGTGCACCGTTTCACGCTTGTACTTGATATTCCCTTTAAAACCATTTTTATCACAAAGAACACAGTTAGCTTGCAAGAAAATATTTGTTTAACATGTGTCAAACCTCAAAGATTCTGAGTATCTGGAAAAAGCCCACCAGAGTTATATTCCATTTAGGAAAGAAAAATCATTCTGTTGTTTTTTTGTCTCTGTTCCCCTTCTTTGGGGCCAGCAGAAGCCTCAGGATTTAACAATATGAAGAAGAATGATGTGTAAGTAGCACACACTTTGAGAAAATGTGGTGATTCTATATTATTTGAGCCTTATATTTTTCCCTATTGAGTGTGGCTTCAGACATTGGGTTCCTCACTTTTCAGAATCAGATCTGATGTGTGGGATAAGCAGGTGATAAATTTAAGGATTTTAGTATTCTTCACTTTTAAAACTAATACCTCAACCATTTCAAAAGTCATTTTGCTTTTTTTTTTTAGGAATCTCTATTTTCCTTGTATGTTAGGCTATTCTTTTGACATGCTATGCTGCAGGAATGTTGTACTCCCTAATCTGAGCAAACGGGAAATGTTTTGAAGGTTAATTTTTACAACAATGGGTTCTATTGACACAGCTTTGTTGTTGCAGTCTTATAAGTTTGTACATCCCCAAATCTCAATATGTATGTTAGTTACAGACACACTAACACCAAAAGCACTTTGCTTATTGTAAAATGTTCTAGAAATACTGGTTTTGATGACCTGAGAATATACAGTTAAATGACAATATGTCTATTGGACATCAGGCAAAATATTGAGTTTAAACTTTCAGCTTTTAAGTTACCATTTGTGTATAATTATTAAGTTAAGTTCAATAGTAAATACTTTGCCTATTCTTTAAAAAAATGAACCATTGGTTATGAATTTAATAAAGATCAGATGAACAACATTGAGCTATCCAGTAACCTTGAGTCATCTTTGATCCTTCTCTTTAATCTCTTTGTATCTGACTTCAGAGTAATATGCATCCTCCTTCAGGCCATGAGCTCCCTGGAGATAAAGAATAATTTTGCTTCTTTCTATGTTTCTTATAAAGTGTTACACAAGATTTTATATGTCATGGGAGCACGGTTCATACTGGCTAAATGAATGAATGAATGGATACTGGTGTCCTTTGTGCTTAGGATCTAGGGATAAAGAAAGGTGGGCTCCAGGATTATTGTTAAAAATGATTCCCAGCATCTCAAGGGATCCCATGGCAGGTCCCTGAAGAAACCTCGCTGTCCGTTCTCTCCATTTTTGCTAGGGTAAATGAAGAAAAAAAAAAAAAAGCCTGTAAGAAGTTACAGTGACTCACCCCTGTAATTCCAGCACTCTGGGAGGCTAAGGCAGGTGAATCGCCTGAGTTTAGGACTTCTAGCCTGTATAAGAGTAAGACCCTGTTTCAAAAAAAAAAAAAAAAAAAAAAAATAGCCAGGCATTGTGGCAGTTGCCTGTAGTCCCAACTATTAGGGAGGTTGAGGCAAGAGGGCAAGAGAATCACTTGAGCCCAAGAGTTTGATGTTTCTGTGAGCTATGGTGCCATAGCACTTTACCAAATGGGACAAAGCGAGACTCACTCAGCATAAAAAAAAAAAAAAAAAAAATGTAAGGAAAAAAGCTTGGTAAGAAATTTTCATGTTGAGGTGGCTCTCATCGCTCAGTGGGTAGGGCAGGCTTGCGGGTTCGAATCCAGCTCAGGCAGGCTAAATGATGACAACTGCAATAAAAAAATAGCTGGATGTTATGGCAGGTGCTGTAATCCCAGCTACTTGGGAGGCTGAGGCAGGAGAATCACTTGAGCCCATGAGTTTGAGGTTGCTGTGAGCTGTGATGCCATAGCACTCTACTGAGGGTGACATAGTGAGACTCTGTCTTAAAAAAAGAAAGAAAGAAATTTTCATGTTGAATAAATTAATTTATAAACAGATTATATGTAAAACAAAATCCAACGCTGCTCCTCTCTGGGTACTGCATCCTCCCACCATCAATTACACGGAATGCGTTTATAGGCTAAAAGATCGAATCTTTACAATTTCTCAGGTTTTGATGACTTATTCCCCATTGTATTTATGTCAGCCACACTCTTTTTCTTGGCCTGTAACTACATTTCTGTGCACTTACTGTCTGGACACATGCCTTAATATTTAAACAAAGGCCTAGATGGCTGTATGTGCAGACACAGTATTAGCAGAAGAAAAGCAGGAACCACTGACACCTGGCACTTGTCCAGAAGATAGACCTAGCCGTGCCAGTGGGGAGAGGATATGCTGTCTTCTCTGCTGGTGAAAAGGGACTTGGAGAAAGGGAGCCTTGCCAAGGCAGACAACCAGATAAGGTGGCGGGGCCATTCCCAGTCTTACTTCTGCCATACACCTCATAAACTGATAACTTGGGATACAATTTCCCAACCAGTAACTGGAAAAGAAGTGGGTTTTATAGCAAATAGAATTAGGCTGAAAGCTCTCAATAAACAGAACATAGGTCATCTCTGTAACTTGGATAGGAAGTTACTGTCTGCCTCCTCCCCCATGTCTTGTGTTTAGCACAGATCTTCTGGGGTGAGGAGTTGACTCAGCTCCTGCATGGAAAATAATAATGATGAAATTAATGGGCAGGTCACATTTATTGGACAGTTACTATGTTAAGAGCTTTATGAATGTGATTAATTTAATCTTCCCAAGAAGCTCACTATAATTATTTTGATTTCAGATAACAAAGCTAAAGCTAAGAGAGGTTAATGAATTTTCCTAACATCACACAGCCAGCAAGGGACAGAGCCAGGGCCATGACTCAGGCTAAGTATTATTTTACAATAACACCTGCTTTTTGCAGTCCTCTTTCCTTCTCTCAGCTTTACTCCAGACCACTCACACAGAGTGTGTTGTACCTTTCACAGATTGTGAGGATAGCTCATCAAACAATTAGTACACACACTTGATTAGCTGTCTGCCAGCCCATAGGGCTGTGAACTCTTTGAAGGCAGGAGTCTGTTCATGTTGATGAAGCAATAAGTAAATTAATTTAAAAAAATCAGGTAAGGAGTTAGTTGAAGATACTCTGCTAGTTTCTTTACTGGTAATCTTTACCCATGAGTGAAAAATGAAGTCCCCAAACAGAATTGTTATCTATTTTCAGATATAGATGCCAAACCAGTGTTCTTAATAAAACAATTAAAAATAAATAAATAAAAGCGCCAGCAGAAGGGATGCAAAAGGAGGCTGCAAGTTGTTGCAAAGTTAGTTTCTCAAAGGAGAGGTGATCAGTCGGCCGTGTCAAATGAAAAGGGCTTGACTCTCTCCTGGTTCAGAGAGTGAGCCGGTTCATTGCAAACTACTAGCCACCTCTCAGGGAATAAGACAGCTCCCACAGGCTGGGGTAAGGCTGCTTCTGGACCTTGGTCTCATTCCTTCTGAGAGAATGGCAGACAACAGATGTGGTCTCTGAGAGCTCTGTTAGAAATACAGCCATCACTCAGCAGAGCACACAGAGGAGAAGCTATTTCCCTGTGGAATCAACAGACACAGTCTGAGTGTTCAAAGGTGGAGCTTAGAAGAAGGAGCAAACCACTCAGGTTGCGTCTGCGGGACCCTAGCACAGATCACATGCAGGAGGATTCATACATGTCCAGACTCTGACCACACTCGCTGCAGGCTCACCCTAGCTCCTTAAAGAGGACACTGGGGACTGAGGCCAGCACATACAAGGTGCCCTTCAACCTTCATCCTCTGGAAGGACCCAGGGTAAACTCTGCCAAGTCCCCATGACAGAGTGTGGGTCTCGTTAGTCCCAACTGATTCCGAGTGAGTAAGCTAAATGCTTTTCTAGAGATGAACTGAATAATGTCCACTAGTTTATTGGAGGCAACCAAAGCAGGTAGACAACTCTTTTTGTGAAACGCTGTTTGAATGTTTCCATACTGACCAAAGACTTGAGTATACTCTAAAACTTTTTTTCCCCCACATTGTTAAAAACTATTTCATGAGCATCAGGTGGGGGTGGGGTGCTTGGGTAGAAATGATGGGAGACAGGGCTACAGAGAGAGACTTAACCCTTCTGACAGAGGCTCTACCCTGCCTGGGCAGATCATTCATTTGTGTGGGCATCTTTCTAGGCTGTCCTGAGTGTGCATTTCTGTGATGAATCTCAAATTGCTAGCGCTGTTCCCTCTGTCTCTTAATAGTCAAGAGGCCTATACAATTACAATAATATTAATTCAATTCAATAATGATTCACTAATTCAATAATATTCAATGATTTATAAGGGCTATGGTGGAACTCGTTGAGAGGACTAGGTCAACTGAGAAGGCTATTGAAGATTGGCTCAGGCCTGGCGCGGTGGCTCATGCCTATAATCCTAGCACTTTGGGAGGCCAAGGAGAGTGGATCACCTAAGCTCACGAGTTTGAGACCAGCTCTGAGCCACAGCGAACTTCCATCTCTAAAAATAGCCTGGCATTGTGGGGGGCGCTTGTAGTCCCAGCTACTCAGGAGGCTGAGGCAAAAGAATCACTTATGCCCAAGAGTTTGAAGTTGCTGAGAGTTGTGACGCCATAGCACTATACCCAGGGTGACAAAGTAAAACTTTGTCTAAAAAAAAAAAAAAAAAAAAAGGTTGGCTCATAATCTCCCATTAAAGCTCAATGTTCTGATATTCTAATCTCTTTTTAAAAGTTAATTTCCTAAAAGGCCATGAAATACTACAAAAGACCCCAGAGTCTAGTGGTGGAAACTAACTTGCAGTGTCCTTTTCGGCTAAGGAAAGCTTCAAAAGAGCACTGTTTTGTGACTGCATTAGTCACTGACAGGCACAGTGTGATTTTAGGAAAAGAGAAGCATTTTTAGATAAAATCACAAAGAAACTATATGGCTTGAGTATAGCCAGGAATGGAAATAAAGAATCTGATGGTTCTTTTTTTCCCAGTGAGCTGAGGAAGTAAGCATCTATCTCGATGGTCCCAGCTCCCCCAGCACGCAGACACGTGCATGCACGCTGCTGTCTGTGCACACGCAGGCCTGAGCCTGCAGCAGATATCCTTTCCCGGGCCCAGCCAGGGGTTTCCCACAGCTGGAGCGGGGGCACCTGCGCGGCTCTGCTTTGTGTCGGCCGCACTCACTTGCAGGAGGCCTGCTCACCATCTGCACAGGCGAGGCCAACCAGACCCGCCTGGAACCACCAGCCCAGCTCCTGCAGGCAAGAAGCCAGCCTGGACATAAAGCAGGCGTCCTGTGTACCTGAGCAGCCTGCCCGTGTCTGCACTGCTCTCTCACACAAAGAAACCTATTGAGACCTCTCCTGCCTTTTCCTGATAGTCACATCTTCTCTTTGTGTTTGGTAGTTGAGTCATTCTGGGACGCTGAGGGATGAACTGAGCAGGGTGGGAAAATTAAGTGGCTCTATCAGGGGCTCATTGGTTCCTTGAGGAAACTGGTGCGTGCCAGCCGCTGTGAGACAGAACTGTATAGAACCTCAGCCTGCCCTGGAGGACCTTAGAGTATGGTGGGAAAGACAAACTTGTAATCTCCTGTCTGCAACCCAGTGTAATGAGAACTCTCAGTTGAGTGCTCAGAAAGGACTTTGCAGACGTGAAAGCAAAAGCGGCAGCTTCACCTGGCGAAGGTTTTACAGAGGACACAATATCCGAGTTGGGTGTCAAAGAAAACATACGAGCTTGCTGGTTACAGAATCAGGGAAAGAAAGGTAGTAAGTCACAAGTAAGGAGCAATAATCGTTTAGAAATGGCAGGTTGGGGATAATAAGCAATAGCAAATGATTCAGCAATGGAATTACATTAAAAACCAATACTGAAAGACCTCAGAAAAATCTCAAAATATTCGGAAACTAAATAATACAATTATAAATAACTTGTGAATCAAGGAAACAATTATGAGGGAAAAGGGAGTGTTTTCAACTGAATCAGAATGAAAGTCAACATATCAAAATTGGTGGGTGACTGCTCAGGCAGCAGTTAGGGGGAATTTATAGCATCCATGCCCATATTGTAAAAGAAGAGAGGTCTTATTTTTTTTACCCTAAAAAGCAAGAGAAAGAAGAATAACTTAAACCCAAATCAAGTAGAAAAAGAGAAATAGTAAATATTAGAGCAGGAATCAAGAAAATCAATATCAAAGACAACAGAGAAGAGCAGTAGAACCCAAACTGGTTCTTGGAGAGGATTAATGAGATCAGTGAACCTCTACCCTGACCATGAGAATAAAAGGTGAAGAAGACACAAATTACCCGTATAAGAAATGAGAAAGGTGGGGTCACTAGATTCCACAGATACTAAAAGGACATTAAGGGAATAATGGAAACTGGGTGTGTCCATGGATTCCGCCACTTAAATGAAATGGGCAAATTCCTAACAAGATAAGAATCACCAAAGCTCACTCAAGAAATATTAGGTAATATAAACAGCCTATGTCTATTAAAGAAATCAAATTTATAGTAAAAAATATTTTCTCAGAGGAAGTACCCGGACCAGAAGCTTTCATTGGTAAATTCTACCAGACATTTAAGAAAGAATACTGCCTGCTTTGCCTGTGTTCCTCTAGAAGATTGAAATGGAAGAGATATTATCTAACGTATTCTATGAAGCCAACATTACCTTGATAGCAAAGTCAGACAGAGACTTTATAAGAAAATTGCAAGTCATATTCCAAGCTACTTGGGAGGCTGAGGCAAGAGGATTGCTTAAGCCCAATAGTTTGAGGTTGCTGTGAGCTATGAAACCATAGCACTCTACCAAGGGTGACAAAGTTAGACTCTGTCTCAAAAAAAAAAAAAAGAACAAGAAAAGAAAATTAAAAACCAATATCATTCATGAATATATGTATGCAATTTAAAGCAAATATTTAGTACATTGACTACATCATAGCTAAGTGGATTTATCCAAGGAATGTAAGGTTGGTATATATTCAAAAATCAATCAATATAATTTATCATATTAGCACACTAACCAAGCAAGACAAAATCAATAATCTCAATTAAAATGGAGAAACCATTTGAAAAAAAAAAAAAATTCATTTCTTATAAAAATTCTGTCATCAAAGTAGGAACAGAAAGAAACTTTCTCAACTCAATAAATTAGTAAAACCTTCAGTAAACACCATACTGGCAAAAGATGGAATGCTTTCCCTAATTGGGAAGAAGATGAGGATGACTCAGCTTCTGTTAAACTCTGTACTAGAAATTTAACCAGTACAAAACAGTAAAGAAAAAAATCACCAATTGAGAAGGAAAAAAGCAACTCTACCTTTATTTTCAGATCGATCACCTATGTAAAACATTTAATGTGATCTATAAAAACAGGTAATAAATCAATAAATGAGTTTACTAAGGCTTCAGGAGAAAAGAACAAATGTCTAAAAATCAATTGCATTTCTACTAGCAACAAACAATCAAACTTAATCAAAAATACCATTTATAAGAGCATAGATATGTAAAATTCTTAGGGACAAATCAGGCACAAGATGTGAAGACCTATATCTTGAAAACTATGAAATACTGCATCTGAGAAATTTAAGATGGTATAAAGAAATATGGAAATATATCATCTTTATGAGTCAGAAAACTCAGTATTGTTAAGATTTCAATTCTCTATAAATTGATCAATTGATTTAGCATATCCTCAATCAAAAAATTAGAAAGTGTTTTTACAGAGGACAAGCCGATTCTAAATGTGGCAGTTCGTACGGTCACATGGAAGACCTCTAAAGCCAAGGTCTCAAGGAAGAAAGCAGCGTGAAGGAGAATGCTTTGGTGTTGCAAAGTTAGTCACATCTTTGATATTAAGTCATAAGGAGTCTTGAATTATGTCCTAATCATTAAAAAAAATGAGGGCTTCATGCAAAATCCTTAACATGTGTATGGGTAGTAGTTTTACTCAGATTTGCCCAAACTTAGAAGCAAGCAAGTGGTGTCTCAGTAGATAAACAGATAAACAAACTGGAGGGATATCCAGATAAGTGAGCTATCCAGCTCCCAAAAAACAAGAAGGAGCTTTAAATGCACATTCCTGAGTGAAGGGAGCCAATCTGAAAAGCCTGCAACTGTCCATTTGCAGCTACATGACGTTGTGGAAAAGGCAGAGGCAGTAAATGAGCAGTGGCTGTGGCCAAGAGTTTCAGGGGAAATGGTGAGAGGGAATGAACAGGGAGAGGACAGGGGATTTCTACTCTCCTGAAACAACTTTGTGTGATGCTGTAGTGGTGGATACATGACATTATGCATTTGCCAAAACCCACAATACAGAACAAAATGTGAGTCCTCATGTAAACCATGAGGTTCAGACAATAACGTATCGATATTGGTTCATCAGCTGTGACAATTGTTCCACAACAATTCAGGATGGGAATAGGAGGGGGACTGCCGGGGGTTGAGGTGAGGTGGAGACGATGTTTGGGTACACTCTATACTTTCTGTTCCATTTTTCTGTATACCTAAAACTGCTCTAAAATAACATCTATTAAAAAAAGGGTTGTTGTTTTTTTAATTTTTTTTGAGATAAAGTCTAACTCTGTTGCTGGGCTAGACTGCCATGGCATCAGCCTAGCTCATAGCAACCTTAAACTCCTAGGTTGAAGGGATCTTTCTGCCTCAGCCTCTTGTTTAGCTGGAACTACAGGCACCCACCACAACACCTGGCTTATTTTTCTATTTCTATTAATAGTAGAGATGGGATCTCACTCTTGCTGGTCTCAAACTCCTGAGTGCAAGTGATCGTCCCCTCTCAGCCTCCCAGCATGCTAGGATTACAGGCATGAGCCCCTGCACCGGGTCTAAAAATAGAGACTCATGGCAGAGTTATTTCAGCCAGAACTGTGCTCAGTTCAGATTTTGCAGGAGAGGCTGGAGACCAATTAGGAGGTTATTGCAATGGTATGTGTGTAGGTACTTGGGGTCTGAGTAGGGCAGTGGCAAGCACAATGGAGAGAAATAGCACAATTACACGACAGAGCTCTGAAGGGGAATTAGGAAAGCCAAGGCCTCAAGGAAGGGAGAACTCTGCATACACTGTGTTAGAAAGAACACTTGGTTAAAATTTAGAGACTTCTGATCTGATCTTGGCTCAGACATGTGTGAACTCCGGCAAGCAACTTGGTACTTCTGGACCTTAGTTATCTCAGGAATGCCCTGGAGCCATTACTCTGATGTACAGGCTCAAGTTCCCACATCCAGAGCTGAGCTGTTATTAGCTATTAACCTCACATTGGAGGTGTGGTTAGTAAAAACTGTGCTTAATGCTGTATGTGTAAAACACTCAGTGAAAAAAGACTTAGAAGACATATAAAATATCTTGGTTACACATTTAAATTAGATACATCGGTTAAATAAAGTATCTCTTATTAAATAAATTTCCCCTCACTATTTTGCATTTTTTAATGTGGCTACTAGAAAATTCAAAATCAGGTATGTGGCTTGCAGGTGTGTCTCACTTTACATATCTACTGTGCTGAACTGGCCTCGAGCTTTACCAAATTCTTTGTGTTCAGAAACATCTTGAATTGGTCTAGACAATATTTTGTGCTCACACAGATCCAGACCTCACTGTAGCATGGGAGGGGTGGAACAAGGCAGAGAAGTCAGGCCAGGTCCCCAGGGTGTCCCTTAGGCAAGCTGCGCCTCTCCTGGACTCGTTTTACTACTCATTTAGGGCATAGCTGGATAAATCCTTCCAAGCAACAGCCCAATCTGAAACTCCCCAGAATACCTAAGTGAAGAGGCCAGGATTCCTTCCTCAAATGCAGAGACAATCCCTAATAGCTCCTCCTCTTCATTGCCTCTGCAACAATGAGCAATTCAAACCTAGTCCTGACCCAGGTGCCCACTTCTGTCATCTTAACCCACCTGAGATTTGGCAGCAAGAGAAAACCACAGCCTGTGATGCCGTGTCCGTGCACACTGACATCAGCCCCTAGGAAGAACCAAAGCTTGAGCCCCAGCAGGTTCTTAGTCCTCCTAGGACCTGTGCACTCTTTTCCTAACACCTTGAGTGCATACCCAGAGCACACATACTAGTAACTCTTACATGCCCTAGCTAACAATCACAGGGACAGCATGAGGCCCCATGGCTTCATGAAAATTGTTCTGACAGCCATTATTTCCAGACTGGGCCTTTTTGCAATGCTAAGCATTGCACTAGCATTCTGTAGGATTATCCTCCTGTGACAGAGTTCCACAAAAATTCACCATATGGATGCATCATAAATGTTCATCAGCTCACATGTCTATGCAGAGAGGGACTTTGACAAGATTGTTGGGCTCTTTCTTAAGGTAACCATAAACAGTAGACATGCAGTCATCTGCAGGACGTCCATAGCTTAGCTCATGGTATGTGGTTTTGCTGGCCCATGGCCTATGCAGGTAGCAGGCTCTAGGAATCCCAAACGTGTCCTGAGTTAGACTCTGCAGAACACACCTCATCTATATACTCACACTGTCTTCCAGTCCCCATTCCTTTATTTATGTATTCCTTGAAAAGAAGATATTTTAGTTTTGATAGTACGTTAATAAAAATAGCTATTTTTTGCTATGTAACTTTTTGAGATTTACTTTTCCACTCAATTATATATTGCTATAATTTATTCAAAGGATGGCATATATAGATCTTTCTTTTTAACTGCTGTATGACATATGGTTGTGTAAATTCTATCAAAAAAATTTGAACTGTTTAACTGTTAAAGAGCCCTTTGGATTATTTTTTTTAAACAGAGTCTCACTTGGTTACCCAGGCTAGAGTGCTACGGTGTCAGCTTACCTCACAGCAGCCTCAAACTGATGTTTAAGTGCTTCTCCTACCTCAGCCCCCCGAGTAGCTAGGACTAACCTACCACAAAACCTGGCTCATTTTTCTTCTTTTAGTAGAGATGGGATCTCATTCTTGCTCAGTATGATCTGAACTCCTAATCTCAAAGGATCCTCCTAGGAGTGCTAGGATTATAGGCCCACTCACATGTACACACAATCACATACCTAGGAATAGAATTGTTGAGGAGTAAGGTGTTTGAATGTTAGGCCTTACAAAATAATAATAATTTATCTTCCAAATTGGCTACAACAGTGTACACTTGTATCAGCAATGTGAAATAGATTCTATTGATTTCATTCTTTCAAAGACTTGAGTTTTTGAATTTTGGCATTGATTGTTGTGTCAATATTGATACTATGTTCACTTTTTCCAGATAAATGTGTATATTTGATTGGATGTCTACGTCTTTCCTCTTATCTTGGTGTTGGAAAAACTGAATATCCACTTGCAAAAGAAGGGAACTGTATGCTTATCTTACAGCATATACAAATATCAACTCAAAATGGATTAAAGACTTAAACATAAGACTTAAAACTATAAAACTCATACAAGAAAACAGAGAAAAAGCTCCTTGATATTGGTCTTAGAAAAAAATGTTTTGAGTATGATATCAACAAAACAGGCAATAGGGCGGTGCCTGTGGCTCAGTGGGTAGGGCGCCGGCCCCATATACCCAGGGTGATAGGTTCAACCCAGCCCCGGCCAAACTGTAACAAAAAAAATAGCCAGGTGTTGTGGCGGGTGCCTGTAATCCCAGCTACTCGGGAGGCTGAGGCAGGAGAATCGCCTAAGCCCAAGAGCTGGAGGTTGCTGTGAGCTGTGATGTCACTGCACTCTACCAAGGGCAACAAATTGAGACTCTGTCTCTAAAAAAAAAAAAAAAAAACGCACAGGTGGAAATACATCAAACTAAAAAGCTTCAGCACAGCAAAGAACCAGCAGAATGAAAATGTAACCAACCTATGGAATGGCAGAAAATACATGCAAACCATATGTCTGACAAGAGGTTAATATCTAAAATATATAAAAACACATAAAACTCAATAGCAAAACACCAAGTAACATATTAAAAAAATGGAAAATGCCCTGAATACACATTTTTTCAAATAAGATATACAAATGGCTAACTGGTAAATGGAAAGGTACTCAACATCACAAATCACCAGGGAAATACAAAGCAAAATCACAATATTACTCACACCTGTTATGTGGCTGTATATAAAATTCTCAGAAGATAACAAGTGTTGATAAGGATGTAAGGAAAAGGGACTCTTGGTGTATTGTTGGTGAGAATATAAATTTGTCCAAGCATTACAGAAAATGGAATGGAGGTGTTTTGAAAAATTAAAAATAGAGCTACCATATTAATCTGCAGTACCACTTCTGAGTATTTTTGTCCAAAGGAATTGAAATTAGAATTTCAGAGATATCTGTACTTTCACATTTATTGCAACGTTAGTCACAACAGGTAAGAGTTGGAAGCAGCCTGAATGTTGACAAATAGGTAACTAGGTAAAGAAAATGTGTCATACATATAAAATATAATATTATTCATCCCTGAAAAGGAAAGAAAATCCTTTAATTTCTAATAACATGGGTGAATCTGGAAGACATTATGTAATTGAAATAATCTGGACACAAAAGACAAATGCTGTATCTCATTTATGTGTGGACTATAAATTAGCCAAACTCATAGGAGTAGAGAATGTAAGGGTGGTTTCCAGGGGTGGGAGGGAAAGGAGACATGAGGAGATATTAGTCAAGGGGTATAGAATTTTTTGAATAAGTTGAATAAGTTCTGGAGATCTAACACATAGTGTGGTGACTCTAATACTTTAAATTTGCAAAGAGGGTAGATTTTTTAATTTGTAAAATTTTATGGGCTACGAGTACAATTTTGTTACATGTGTAGATTGCATAGTCATCCAATCAGAGTTTTTAGGGTAACCATCTCTTGAATAACTTACATTAGACTCATTAAGGCGTTTCTTATCATCCAGCCCCTCCCACCCCTCACCCTTCTGTGTCTTTATTATCTATCATCCACTCTCTACGTTTGTATGTACATGTTATTTAGCTCCCATTTGTGAGTGAGAACACGAGATATTTGTCTTTGAGTGTTTGAGTTGTAATGACCTCCAGTTCCATTCATGTTGAGCCAAAAGACACCATTTCATTCTTTTTTAGTGGCTGAATAGATTCCATTGTGTATTGATAAAGGAGGGTAAATCTCAAGAGCTCTTATCTCACATGAACATGCAAATGGTAACTCTGTGAGGAGACAGATATAATTGTGGTGATTATTTTATGACGTATAAGATATCAGATCAAGTTGAAAGTGATATTATATGTGATCACTGAGGGAAGAGAATGCTTTGAACCACTTATAGTAGGATGTTCTACATCTTGCTTTAAGTTGGATCTAAAAATTGATACCCATGGCACAAAAATGCACATATGATACAATTATGAAATGTCAGTAGAATTACTTCAATAAGCAATAGCTATAACATGACATGTAGCCACATCCCACTTGAATATTTTTTGTATTATCCTGGGAGAGAGGTATATACAGGGTCCGTGGAGCAAGGAGAAGGGTTACTTAACTCACGTGAAGGGCTCAGAGACAGCATCTTGGATGAGATGAATTTTAAAGAATGAGTGAAAGTTAGCTTAACAAGGTTGAGGATAGTACAATATAGAAAACTACAATGGATAAAATCTACTGAGCTTTAAAAGATGACTCATCTTCTTTTGTGACTTGGAAGACATTGGTTATCATTTTCCAATTAAAATCCTTGGTGAGGCCCACCATTCCCATCACTGCTGGAAACCATGTCTTAGTTAGCATATGCAAATATGATCTCACATACATGCATTCCAAGTGACATATCAAAATAGATCATTGCACTCAAAGGACAAAGGGTAAACTCTATCCACAAATCATGTGCCAAGAGGTGGTTTTCTAAAAAAATTCTCCAAGGTCTTCTTCCTCACCAAGGGTAGAGTGTTCCAACATAGGATTATTGCACATGTTTCCATTCGAGCAGATGGCAGAAAGGTTTGTCTGCAATGTGGAACTTGTTAAGGGGGAAGGCTTTCCTGATAGAGATCAAGAGGGCTGCTTAAATTTACTTAGTGGTGGAATGATTTGTAATCCATTCATGCTTATGAGTATAATACCTTTATAATTGCTTGTAAGTAGATTGAGAGCCTCCAGAATCAACTCATGGGAAAAGGCTGTTTATCTGCTACTTAGCTTCTGCTGAATACTCCAGACAGTACATCCATTCCCTTTTCACGCCATTTAATGGTGTTTGACATATACACTATCTTTTACTACTCTGATTATAAAAATATTTATTGGTGGTGGGGGGAGGTAGGTCAAAGACCCTCAAAGGATTACCTATATTTTGTCCTCATAGACAACAACCACTAAAATATGACCACAGTCACTACCACCCCAAGTGCTATGTGGTATATGGGAGAGTGCTGAGGTGGCAAACAACTCTCAACCAGTCTCACTGGTTTAAGATAAGAAAAGTTTATTTCTTGCATATACAAGGACTTGCCGGGATAGGTTTCCTCCATCTATTGGCTCAGCATTCCAGGCTACTTGAGTCTCATGGCATCGCTGTATCATCACACATTTTAATAATTTTTCAGATAGGAAAACAGAGTACTGGATGGCCTTGCACTGACAATTAAATTCTCAAGCCTGAAGGCAACACAAGTCTGATCTGACCAACACTGCTGGGGTATTTAGCAGGATCTATTGGCCAGAGCTTATCATAGGACCCCATCTAACTGTAACCAGGGCTGGAAAGTTCAATCCTCTCATACATGGAGAAGGGCAAGAAACTGGATAAAGGCAAGCATTCAGTATAGTTTAATAAGACATTTTTAAAATTTGAAAGGCAATTTTGTATGGCAGGGATCGTGTACTCATCTTAAAGATGAGAGACAATATACAGGTGTCCCAAAAGTTGCCTCTAAAATCACCATATGTAGAGAAAATGAGAAATTGTGGCTAAATAAACATTTATATACAAAATAGTCATTATAAAATTTCACAAAATATTTCTGAAAAATTCCTTAGGTGTTGGCCACCTCTTTGAAAAATTTTGGAAAGAATATTTTGTAAGTAGCTGTGATTTCCAGTTGCTCTATGGTGACTTTATGTCAACTTTTGGGAATACCTTGTAGATTACATCCTGAGAGCATGGGTTTGGAATCAGACAGTCTTGGATCCCCCAAATGTAATTTATGGAGGCTCAGGCAAGACATAATTCCTAAATCAATCTTCCTTCCTTCCTTCCTTCCTTCCTTCCTTCCTTCCTTCCTTCCTTCTCTCTCTTTCATTAAAATGGGATGAGATTACGTACCTTGTAGAATGGTTTAAGGTTTAAATGCTCTAGATAAAATGGATACCATAGTTTCTGACACACAAGTACTCAAAAAACTTTAGCTGATGTTATTATCCAATGTTAAGATACACATGTCAATGAGTGAGAGAATAATAATATCATATATTTGAATAGAACAAGTTGACTCAGAAGACAAAAATTTTTATTGTTAGGCAAACTGGATTCAGATTTACTTTTGTCGAATTTCAAAGCTTTGCTTTTCCGTCTGTATCACAGTGTCACGTGTTTTGACATGGGATGCATTAGCAGGTCCCAAAACTTCTCTATGAACAGCCTCTCTCCTCACCCAATCACTCCCTTCTGTGTACGGAGAGGACTTATATTTAACCACAGTTGCTGAAACAATTAGCAAGAAAGGCAGGCAGTACTGTAAGATGTGTCCAGAGATTCAGGTTCTCATCCTAATTTCATTATTCAATATATGTGTGACCTTAGACGGTCACTTAGATTCTCACGTATTTAACATGGGACAGTAGAAGTTTGTATATTGCAAAAATAGAGCAGCAAAAGTTTCTGATCTGATTTCATAGAGCTATGAGAACTAAAAAAAAAATTAAAAATTTAAAAATATTTTGAAATATATCAAAGCCTAATAGTGGGTGGTGGTGTTGCTATTATGACTTAGGGACAGAAAAGGATTCTATATAGCAAAGAAATACAGCACAAAGTCCCAGATTAGTGTAGAGCACTTGGGTTTGCTTTCACTGCAAGGACTCACAGTAAGAATAGTTACGTGTCCAAAAGTCCCAAGCCTTTTAGAAATGTGCACACCTTATTTGTCACCTAGCCTGACTTGCTGCCTTCCTCTTAGTCAGCCACTTAGATTGCTTCCCTTTGAAAATAGATGGATTGCATATTATTAACATTAGAAATGTTCCTTTTTTAAGCAAACATTTCTTAGCACACAAGAGCATAATAAAAATTTGGATGTTACTCATAAATAAAAATACACTGTTAGAAAAGACACTATGGAAAACTGAAATGATAAGTCACAGCCTAAAAGAAAATATTTATGAAACACATATGCATTGTGTCTGTTACACAATTACAGAAAAGAGTAAACACAACCTTTGAAAAATGAGGGAAAGTATCTGAACACTTCATCAAGAGACTTCATCAAGTATATGGGCTCGGTGTCTGTGGCTCAAGTGGCTAAGGTACCAGCCACATACACCTGAGCTGGCGGGTTCAAATCCAGCCCAGGCTGCCAAACAACAATGACGGCTATAAACAAACAAACAAACAAACAAAAAATAACCAAGCATCGTGGCAGGTGCCTATAGTCCCAGCTACTTGGGAAGCAGAGACAGGAGAATCACTTAAGCCCAGGAGTTGGAGGGTGCTGTGAGCTGTGACACCATGGCACTCTACCCAGGGTAATAGCTTGAGGCTTTGTCTCAAAAGAAAAAAAAAAAAAAAAAAAAGAATATATATGAATGTCCAGTAACACTTGAAAAGATCTTCAATATCATTAACATTGTTATCAGATAAATGCAAATAAAAACCATGAGATAAATTGTAGACCTACTAGAATGGCCAAATTAAAAACAAAACGAAATATAAAAATATGTATTAATCAGCTTGTTATGTTAACACTAAGGCTTCTGGTCAATAGTAGTTACATTTTGGGGAAGCCAAAAGTTATATGTGAATTTTTGACCAGTTGGAGGGCCCCTAACCTCTGCATTGTCAAAGGTCAACTGTATTTTGTTTATGAGTTACCACAAAAATGTCATATGAAGTCATCATAATTTATTGAATCATACATTTAAAATAGGTATGTTTTGTTGGAGATAAAGAAGACCTTAAAAAAAGCTGATTTAATAATAATAAAAAAGGTTCCCTCTGTATAGAATAGTAAAAACTGAGACTGACAAAATCTTTTTAATCTTTTTGCTACAGAAAGACTTTGTAGCATTTGACCCATTTATGGGTCAGGGTTAAAAATTTTGCCAGCCTTGATTTCTTCCAGGTATTTGCATACTCTTTGAGTTGACTCCTGTGCCCTTTGACAGATACCATAATTATGCTTTTTTTTTTTTTTTTTTTTTTTTGAGTAGTTCCTTGCTTTCTGGCACTATTGAGTGTTCTAGGGTGATCTTTTTTATATTACCTGATTACCTGTTCCTATATTCCTGGCCCAGGAATCAGCCATTTTTCCACGAAGCCCTGGTTTCTTTCATGGAGAATGGTATTAGAAACCAAGATCTATCTTTAAAAAGATTAATAAAATTGATCAACCCTTGGCCTGATTAACTAGAAACAGAAAAATAAGGTCTATAATAACCTCAATCAGAAACTAAAAGGGGAAATAACAATAGAAAACACAGAGTTACAAAAGATCAGCCCAGAAATTTAAAAACACAAGGGAAATGGACCAATACCTGGAATCACACTACCCCCTTAAACTCAACAAGAAAGAATTAAAAATTTTGAACAGACCAATATCAAACACTGAAATTGCAACAACAATACAAAATCTAAAAAAAAAAGTCCTGGAGCGGATGGTCTTAACATGAGAATTCTTCCAACCCATCAAACAGGGGCTTGTAGCTACACTGCATAACCTATTCTAAAACATAAAGAAGGAACCTCCCCCAAATTTTCTATGAAGCAAACATTACCCTGATACCTAAACAAGAAAAGGGCCCAACAAAAAATGAAAAATTACACACCAATATCATTAATGAATATCAACGCAAAAGTATTTGATAAAAATCCTAGCAAACCAGAATATACGTATTAATAAAAATATACATTATGGCCTGCCAAACAACAATGACAGCTATAACCAAAAATAGCCAGACATTGTGGTGGGTGCCTCTAGTCCCAGCTACTTGGGAGGCAAAGGTAAGAGAATCGCTTGAGCCCAGGAGTTGGAGGTTTATGAGCTGTGATGCCACAGCACTCTACCCAGGGTGACAGCTTGAGGCTCTGTCTCAAATAAATAAATAAAAATATATACTTCATGATCAGGGGGGCTTTATCCTAGAGATGCAAAGTTGGCTCAACATACGTACATTTGGTTGGACGCCGTGGCTCACGTCTGTAATCCTAGAACTCTGGGAGGCTGAGGCAGGTGTATTGCCTGAGCTTACAGGTTTTAGATCAGCCTGAGCCAGAGTGAGACCTCATCTCCAAAAAAAATATCCAGGCGTTATGGTAGGCACCTGTAGTCTCAGCTACTTGGAAGGTTGAGGCAAGAGAATCACTAGAGCCCAAGTGTTTGAGGTTGCTGTGAGCTATGACATCATGGTACTCCTGAGGGTGACAAAGTGAAACTCTCAAAAAATAAAATGAAATAAAATAAAATAAACAAAAAAAATCCCATACATTTCTAAGTGTAATTCACCATATAAATAGAAACAAAACCAAAGTCTATTCTGTGTCAACAGAAACAGAAAAAGCATTTGACAAAATTTAGCATCCTTTTTCTGACAAGAACACTTAAAAAATAGGCATAGATGGGACATTTCTTAAACTGAATGAGGCCATCTACAACAAACCCATAGCCAACATCGTACTGAATAGAGTAAAACTGAAATTATTTCTACTTAGAACTGGTACCAGACACAGATGTACACTACTGCCATTGGTATTCAACACAGTGCTAGACTTTCTAGCCAATGCAATTAGGCAAGAGTAGGATATCAAGGGTTTTAGATGAAGACAGAGGAGATCAAATTCTCACTCTTTGCTGATGATATGATCTTATACATAGAAACCCCCAGGGACTCAACCACAAGGCACCTGGAAATGAATGAGAAATAAAGTAGCACCTAGGGTGCATCTTGGAAAGGTGCAGGGGAAGTTTACTAAGTGTAGAGTATAAGGGTTTGAACACAATAATTAAGGAAATGCCATGAAGGCTATGTTAACCAGTTTGGTGAAAATATTTCAGACTGTATATGGAACCAGCACATTGTACTTCATAACTGCATTATTGTATACAGCTATGATTTAATAATAAAAAAAGAGAAATAAAGTAGTATCTTGGTATCCAAAATCAATGTCCACAAATCGGTAGCCTTCATATGTGCCAATAACAGCCAAGCTGGGAATCAAATTAAGACACAATACCTTTAATCGTAGTGTCAAAGAAAATGAAATTTCTTGGAATATGCCTAGCAAAAGACATGAAGGATCTCTACAGAGAGAACTAGGAAGCCCTGAGAAAACCAATAGCAGTTGTTAACAAATGGAAGAACATACCATGCTCATGTCTAGGAAGAATCAACATATCAAAATGTCCAATCTATCTAACAAAGGATGTGAAAGATCTCTATAAAGAGAACTATGAAACTCTAAGAAAAGAAATAGCTGAAAATGTTAACAAATGGAAAAACATACCATGCTCATGGCTGGGAAGAATCAACATTGTTAAAATGTCCATA
>CAUYPK010007269.1:0-17853 GCA_963574355.1 Loris lydekkerianus | reverse complement strand
TTCTTTTGTTTTCAGTTTCATTTAATTCTGCTCTGATTTTGGTTATTTCTTTTCTTCTGCTGGGTTTGGGGTTGAAGTGTTCTTCTTTCTCCAGTTGCTTGAGATGTTCCATTAGGTTATTAACTTCCTCTCTTTCCGTTTCTTTGAGGAAGGCTTGCAGTGTTATAAATTTCCCTCTGAGAACCTTTCCCTCTTACAGCCTTTGCAGTATCCCAGAGGTTCTGGTAGTTTGTGTCTTGATTGTTGTTTTGTTCCAAAAATTTGGTGATTTCCTTCTTAATCTCATCTATAACCCATGTATCCTTGAGCATAAGGTAGTTTATCTTCCATGTTTTTGTATGGGTATGCAGGTTCCTGTTGTTATTGAGTTCAACTTTTATTCCATGATGGTCTGAGAAGATGCAAGAAATAATTTCTATTTTTTAAAATTTGCTGAGGTTAGATTTGTGGCCTAGGATGTGGTCAATTTTGGAGTGTTTTCTGTGGGCTGCTGAGAAGAATGTGTATTCAGTTTTGTTTGGATGAAATGTTCTGTAGATGTCTGTAAAGTCCAGATGTTGAATGGTTAAGTTTAAATCTAAATTTTCTTTTCTTAGCTTCTTTTTGGAGGATCTATCCAGCAGTGCTAGTGGGCTGTTAAAATCTCCAACTACTATGGAACTGAAGGAAATCAAGTTGCTCATGTCTGTTAGAGTTTCTCTTATAAATTGAGGTGCATTCTGGTTGGGTGCATAAATATTAATAATTGAAATCTCATTCTATTGAGTATTACCTTTAACAGATATGAAGTGTCCATCCTTATCTTTAATTATTTTGGTTGGTTTAAAGCCTATTGCGTCTGCGAACAGGATTGCAATGCCTGCTTTTTTCTGCTTTCCATTTGCCTGGAATATAGATGACCATCTCTTCACTTTGAGTCTATATTTGTCTTTTAATGTAAGATGTGATTCTTGTATGCAGCAGATATCTGGCTTGAGTTTTTGTATCCAGTCAGCCAACCTGTGCCTCTTTAGAGGACAAATTAAACCATTCACATTAATTGAGAACATTGATAAGCCTTTCGAGTGTCCGGGGGACATTTTTAATCCTTTTGCAACTGTGGAAGTTGGAATTTGATCAAAATTTTTTGTGTGGGTTTACTTTTGTGTTGGAGGATTATGGTGGTCTTTATGGAGGATCGGTCTGAGAATATCCTGGAGAGCTGGTTTAGTTATGGCAAATTTCTTCAACATGTGAATGTCATTGAAGTATTTAATTTCTCTGTCATAAATGAAACTCAGTTTAGCTGGGTACAAGATCCTGGGTTGAAAGTTATTTTGTTTGGGGAGATTAAAAGTCGATGACCATCCTCTTCTAGCTTAAAAGGTTTCAGCAGAGAGATCTGCAGTTATTCTAATATTCTTGCCCTTTGTCTCCTTCATATTAACTTCAGTGAAATTAATTATGATGTGTCTGGGGGATGTCTTATTCGGGTTGAGCTGTGCTGGAGTTCTGAAATTGTCTATCTTAATTTCAGAATCTCTTGGCATTTCTGGAAATTTCTCCTTCATAATCTCATGGAGAAGAGACTCTGTGTCTTGTGAAGCCACTTTGTTGCTTTCAGAGATCCCTATAAGATGAATATTGGTTTTCTTTGAATTATCCCAGAGCTGTCTGATAGAGTGATCTGTTTTTGCCTTCCATTTCTCTTCCTCTTTGAGAGTTTGGGGGTGTTCAAAAGCTTTGTCTTCAATGTCAGAAATCCTTTCTTCTGCTTGCTCCATTCTGTTACTGAGGGATTCTACTGTGTTTCTCAGATCTTTGAGGGCTGCAACTTCTTGTCTCAATGTGTCTAAATCTTTGGTCATTTGATCTTTGAATTCGTTGAATTCTTGAGATATCTTTTGGGTTACTGCTTGGAATTCTAATTCAATCTTATTTGCTACCCAAATTCTGAATTCGATTTCTGACATCTCAGCTATTTGTTTGTGCATGGGATATTATGCTGTACCTGCCCTCATTGATCCTTGGGGGAGTGGATCTACTCTGACTATTCATATTGCCAGAGTTTTTCTGTTGATTTCACCTCATGATTGTTTTTCATAGTTGCCTCTGGCCATCCTCAGAGTTCGGGAGGTGTTTTTCCAAGATTAGACCCCAGCAGGATCGTTCTATTATTGCTGGATCTTTGTAGGGAGTGGCCCTGTGTAGTTCCTCTGGGGCTGCCCCAGCCATGGAGTTCTGGTTGTGGAACCAGTTCCAATTGTGACACACTTGGATCCAGCAACAGGGCGGGAGGTGGTGCGCACGGTTCTGGGAGTGCCTGGTGCCCAGTGACTTTGGCATAGAGACCCCAGGGCTCCAGCAGTCTTTGGCCAGTAGATGGGCTCTGAACAGAGGCAAGAGGGCTCTGGAGGGCATGCAGCTACCAAGAGTCCCTTGCCAGACAAGCGGGCCCGTGTGGAGGTAGGGAGGGTTCAAGAGGGAGGACGCAGGGTTGCGTGGCTTCAGCAGTTCCTGGTCAGGGCATTCGGAGGCCCGGTGGGCATGGGTTGTGGTTTGGGGGTCACAGCGCAGCTCTTCTGGAGGTCCTGCAGCACCAAGCCCAGGAATTTGAGGTTGCTATGAGCTGTGATGCCATGGCACTCTACCCAGGGCAACAGCCCGAGGATTCAGTGTGCCAACACCGGTCTCACTCTGCCCCTGAGGGTTAAGGCTGTAAGGAAGCTCAGTCCCCACTTTAGGCTGCTCAGACACTAGGTTACTAGCTCCTGCCTGATCCTTGCTCTGCAACCCTGAGGGCAGAGCTTGCTGGGGCAGTTCTCTCATAATGGCTCCCTGTGGCCCACAGGCGAACACTATTAGCTTCGTCTGGCTCAGCAGCTCAGTCTAGGGCCCTAGACAATGCCCAAAGTTCTCTGCACTCCTGCTCAAGCTCTCCCCAAAGGCACTTCAACTGAGTGCCAAGTCCAAAAACACCGAAACAGTTCATAGGTAAGGCCTTTCCCGTTTGCAGTCTCACTGCTGCTTGTACTTATGGCTGCCAGCAGGATTAGGTCAATCAGACACATGTAACCACTTGCCAGTTTTCCACTGTTTTTGTCGTCCTCTTGGGGTCCAGAAGTCCCTTGCTGACTCCCTTTGTATCCTCAAAGGGATGATTGTAGGCATTTCCCACCAGCCAGAGATGCCTGGATTCTTATCTCCCCAGACTTACGGTGCCCTGTTGCAGGGAGGCTGTTACTCGGCTGCCATCTTCATATTACTATTCTTAGATCCCAGTTTTGTCACCTTGAGGGGGGGAGGAGCTTAAATTTTTACTTTTTTTTTTTAAACAAAGATTCACTCAGTGTGTACCCTGGTTCAGTGTATATGCCTCCTTACATGGCCCAGTTTCTCCTTACCAAGATGGACTGATTGAAATATTTTTAAAACTTTTTCTTAGCCTGTTGCACATTTTTTAAAGATAGATGAGTTCCTTAGCCTGCAAAAAACAAATGATATGAATGGTTCATCAATTAGATACAAATTGATTGTTTTAAACAGCTAATTGTGGACTCTTCCATTAAACCTATGGATAGAAAGCAATTGTTCCACTGTCACCATGGGAACCCTGAATGTTCTTCTTTTATTGACAGGCTTACCTATGTTCTCAACCATGCACTTTCTAAAAGTTCACAGAATTCACATCATAAAACCTTGTTATGCTTTTGGTTTCTGATTTCAAATCTGTAAATGAAATACTTCTTTTGATATCAGTAATGATTTAAAATTAAGAAATTAGTATTTATTTTCATTCTAAACATAACAATTTAAAAGTTGATTATATGTGAAATGTTTTTATATTGAGTATAAGTACTAACAGTTTTTCAGATGAGAAATATGAATTTAAAACACAAAAATGCGATTTAACAATAACTTTCAGTATAGTTACCTCAGGATCCCATGAACTACTTGTATTTTTAAAGATTTCAGGTCTTCCCTTGATTTCTTTTCATGTCCAAAGTGATTAAGAAATTGGATGCTAACTTATAAAGATTACCTTATACTGTACCTAATAATTCCCATTAATATTTGCAGCTATATATGGCCTAAAATTTTGCACAAGTCATCAATATCAAGCCTTTTCCTGGTTGGAAATTTTAAAAATCAACTACCCATTAAAAATTGCTTGCATGCTCTGTCATCTAAATTAAGGAAATTTAATATTCTCAGGGAAGAGTTTCATCAAGCTGTCTTAGACCAGTAAATACCTAATCCAGTAAAATAAAATTTACTCCAAAACAGTGACTTAGACAAACATACCATCATGTTTGGATCAGGAATTTGGAAAGGACTAAGCTGGGATATTCTTCTACTTCATGTGGTGTCAAATAGGGCCACTTGGTGGTATTCGTTTGGCAGTGGGATTTTGTCTGAAAAATCAAGGAGAGCTTCACTGCCATGCCTAATGTCTTGGCAAGAACAGCTAGAAGGCTGGGTTCAGCTGGGCCACTTTACCACCACCACCCCACCCCCCCACCATGTAGTCCTGGGGTTTTGTTATGTAGTCTTTCAAGCACAATAGTCAGACTTCCACGGTGGCTCAGGGCTCTAAGAGTAATTGCTCCAAAAAATTAAAAATTAAAAGTTGCTATTCTCCAAAGGCTCAAGCCAGAAAACACAGCATCACTGTTGCTGTATTTTACTGGCCAAAGCAATCATTAAGCCCACTGATGTAAGGGGTGGTGACACAGACCATACTTCTTAATGGGAAATTCGTGTCAAAAAAAATTGTAACCACCTTTAATTTTCCAAAATAACCTTATCTATCCCAGATTTAAAGTTTGGAGAAAAAAAAAATAAAGGAACTCCTTTTGGAAACTCTTTTCCTAAATAACTTATTTCTTGATTGCCTCTCACTCTCTTTTCAACCTTCCTAAATACACTGAACATGATTATGAACTAATCAAGTTTATAAATGCTTTTATTTTCACAAAGTAACAAAATGAGCTTCTGATATTATAGTTTCACCTTTTCTCTTATTTTTTGAGTTCTAGATCTCAACATCTGACTTTTTTCTCGTTTGATTTTTCAGTGTAGTTAGGAGGCTTGTCAATATATCACAAGAAAATTTGTCTGTTTTAAATGAAGTTATTTGGTTAGTATTAATAAAATGTCCCAAAAGTGTTAGTAGTAACCTTGGACAAAAAGTATTAGAAATGGAGGTTTTCTAGTAATTCGTTTCACCTTTTGTTTGTTTTCTATATCCCCATGTTTCTCTAGTGTCAAAAGATGAAGAATGCTGTTACTCTGTTACTCTGAATGCTGACTTCTGTCTGCCTTAAGCTCTCTTTGTATTCAGATATGCTCTTTTCTAGGTTTGTGTGGAATGCTGAGATTTAGGGATAGGCAGGCAGGTTATAGTGTATATGTGACAGAAAGTTGACTATTTCACCTAGGCCCCTAGGACCTATACCAAGTTAATCATCCTTGGTGCAAACTGACTTTTTGAGTTATTTAAGACTTCCATGTCAGCCTTCTGCAGTAAGTCGTGGCCAGTGGGACTTGAGAGAATATTAAGCTGCAAAATTCTTGAAGATGCCTAGAAAATAACTCAAAAATAAGGTTAAGGGTCACATCCATGTTGAATTCCAGTTGTTGTGCAGGACTTGTGTTTCTGTCACTTTGTGAGATGTTCTATGGTGAGATTTGAGCCCTGGAAAGATGTAGGAAGAGATGTCTTCTTTCGCCCTGGAATAAGGATCTACAGGGCTGCTGGGGGGAAAGGGGGAGGTAAAGGGATCTCCACAAATCTGTCCCAGGCTATCTTTTAGCACTACACACTATCTTAATCATTTTAACCACGGCTGAAAGGTAGATGGCTTCAGAATATGGACCTCAAGCCTAACTCTCTTCTCATGACTCTCAGTGTTATAGGAGGCAGCTAGTTAGGTGTGAACAAGGGAGGAGGAAACAGAAAAGTTAGTCAACTACCTTGAACAAACAGACTTAAGGAGAAGAAAAACAAATCAATTCCCCAACATTGTGCAGATACAGAGTGACTCTTCCTCCCACCCACATATGAATAAGAACAGAGGGAACACTGCCCAGTTTTTTGGTTTTTGTTTTTTAATTTCAACAAATAAAAACAGCAATTGTTCTGGTTCAAGGCAGTTGCCCCTTTCAAGCCTGCCTATTCCTTTTCCTGAGAACAGACTTCTGCTTCTACACAACCTTTTCTAAGTCTGTCTGCTTTCATTCAATAAATTTACCATCATTGCTTGGTTGTGTGCCTGTCTGCAACTTTAGTGAGAACCTTTATGCTAAAAACTAGACACATAAATCCCTAAACCAATCAATTAACAAATAGCAGTATCTACAGTTTAGTGCCTGCCAGGATCTCAAACTTAACATAAGCGACCAGTCTCATCAATCTCTTCTCAAAATGCTACCTTTCATTTTGTGGTCCCTCTCTTAGTGGGGTGGGGGACCATCATCCTCTGATTGTAACAGGCTTTGTTTTTTTGTTTGTTTTTGAGATAGGGTCTCACTCTGTCACCCAGGCTAGAGTGTAGTGACATCATCATAGCTCACTCCTGGGCTAAAGTGATTCTTTTGCCTCAGCCTCCTGGGTAGCTGGAACTATAGGCATGTGCCATCATGCCCAGATAATTTTTTATTATTATTATTATTATTATTATTATTATTATTTTGTAGACATGGGTCTCTTGCTCAGACTGATCTTGAATCCTGGCCTCAAGGAATCTTTCCATCTCAGCCTCCCCAGGTGCTAGGGTTGTAGACATGAGCAACCATGGCCAGCCTTCTTGTCCTCTTAACCCCCACATAATCAATGACCAAGGCTTGGTCTATTTTTCCTTCTGAGTATTTCTTAATGCCACCCCCTCATATTTAAGGAATTTTTAAATCAATCAGGCCTCTTTTTGCTCCCCTCATTTATTGCATACTAACCCTCTATCTCCCTGCATCCAATTATCTCCAAGTTTAAACTTCTTCCAGGCATTTTACTGGACTCAGGTTAATGTTCAGCTCCCTGGCATGGCTTTGAAAGGCCTTCTGTCCTGGTCCTGCCTGCCCCTCTATCTCAGCATTCCACATAAATCTATATACATACCTCCAATATGTCCTTTCAAGAGCTCGATTATCTGTCTGGAAGGCATTTTCCTTTTTCTCCATTTAGATTATTTCCATACTTGCTTACAGCTTAACTCAAGTGTCAGCAATCCCAGGGAGTTGCTGGGATGCCTAGTCCCTCTTGCCCACCCATCTCTGAGAAGTCAAAGCTTTACCAGTGCCTCTTTCATCTTAACACTTATCACATTTGTCGTTTGTAATGTTCTTCAGATTTAGTACCAGCATTTATCCCTATTCCTGACACCTTGCCTAACACATAGCAAATGCTCAGTTCAAACAGTTTGGTGGAATTAATGAGTGATTAAACCCTATAACACATGGTTCATCAAAGCAATTTGCAAAAGCTCATATGGTGGCTAACAAATAAAACAATTTTCAGTAATAAAAGACACAAAATGAGATAATAAAATATGAAAAATGCAATGAAAAATAAAAAGTTATAGTACAAAAAAGGGGGAAAGGCAATGTTTTATAATTTTAATTTGCATTAAAGTATATATTAAACAGAGAAAACAAACCCTACAGTATTAGTCTGTCATTCTAAAGCATAAAAACAGCAGTTTCCATTTACTATTTTTAATCTTTAGATTTTTTTAGATTGTAGTCTTGGAGCTCTGCTGTTGGCAGCAACAGACACGGTTACTAAGAAGGAGCATATTCAGGACGGTGAGTGTCTTGTACGTTGCTGGTGGACACTCTTACAGCCTGAGCGTGGAGCCTCTCTTGAAGAGTGAATTTCTAGCCAGGTGTTACACCTGTAATCCTAGCACTCTGGGAGGCCAAGGCAGGAGGATTGCTTGAGCTCAAGAGTTTGAGACCAGCCTGAGCAAGAGAGAGAGATCTTATCTTTACTAAAAATAAAAAAATTAGCTGGGCATTGTGGCAGGCACCTGTAGTCCTAGTTACTCAGGAGCCTGAGGCAGGAGGATTACCTGAGCCCAGGAGTTTGAGTTTGCTGTGAGTTAGGCTGACACCTTGGCACTCTAGTGTGGGGCAACAAAGTGAGACTTTGTCTCAAAAATAAATAATTAAAAAAGACAGTGACAGCACAAAATGCTGGTGAAGATATAAGGAAATTGCAGCACTTAAACATTGCTGGTGGAAATGTAGAATGATACAGCCATTACAGAAAATAATTTGGTAGTTTATTAGAAAAAAATAAGCATGCACTTATCATATAACCAGACAATTGTACCCTGAGATATTTATCCCAGAGAAATGAAGAGTTGTATTCACACAAAGACCTGTATGCTCATGTTTATAGCAGCTTCATTTGTAATAACCCCAAACAGAAAATGATCCTTCAATGGGTAAATGGTTAAATGAACAGTACAGTAGAGGACAATGTACCAATAAAAAGGAATGAACCACTGATACATGGAACAATCTGAAGGATTCTTCAGAGAATTATGCTGAGTGAAAAAGCAATCCAAAAGGTTAGACACTGTATGATTCCATTTATGTATCATTCTTGTACTAACAAAATTATAGAAGTAGACAACAGAATTGTAGTTGCCATGGATTAATGAAAAGATAAAGATAAAGAAGTCTGTGTGTTTATCAAAAGGATTCTTGTAGTGATGGAAATGTTCTGTATCTTGATTGTATCAATGTAAATATTCTGGTTGTGATATTGTATCATAGTTCTACAAGATGTTAGTAATTGTGGCAACCTGGTAAAGAGTAAATGTGACTTCTGCATTATTTCCTACAATCTCTTGTTGTAGGAAAAATTGTTCCTTGACCTCTAGCATAAAAGTCACTTCCTGCTTGAGAGACCTAGAGAATCATGAGAATGGTATGTGAGTTGTGTATGCACAGGAGATTAGAAAACTGGCCTCCAAGAGAGAATGTATATGTGAGGTGTGGCAATATCAGGCCTAATGGTTATGGTAAAGATTTTCTACATTTGGCTCAGTGCCGGTAGCTCAAGCGGCTAAGGCACCAGCCGCATACACCAGAGCTGGTGGGTTCGAATCCAGCCCAGGCCTGCCAAACAACAATGACAACTACAACGGAAAAAATAGCTGGGTGCTGTGGCAGGTGCCTGTAGTCCCAGCTACTTGGGAGGCGGAGGCAAGAGAATCGCTTGAGCCCAGGAGTTGGAGGTTGCTGCGAGCTGCGATGCCACAGCACCCTACCCAGAGCAACAGCTTGAGGCTCTGCCTAAAAAAAAAAAAAAAAAAAAGATTTTCTAGATCCCAAAGGTCTCTTGATGCTGGAAGCAAAAGTCTTGCTTAAGGTGTGAGGTTTTGGAGACATTCTGTATGACACTTTCCATGTTCCCCCTTTTTAGTGCTGATGTCTGATAACTTTTAACTACTTTTTCCTGCTTTGTGATAAAAAATATGGACTTGAGGTTTGCTCAGGAGGGCTCCTCCCAGATTTCGTCAGATCTCCCCCCCACCTGGACTTTGTGTCAATCCTCTTCATTCCTCAAGTCAATACTCTTTCATCTCGTGACCCCAAACCCCTTCACCTGTGAGCCTATAATTATCTCAAAATAAAATTTAATTTAAAAAATCAAAAGAAGCATAACATTTTGTGATATGAGAAACCATACTCAATTCCAATTTCAGTGTTCAAAACTTGAATTGTATTAGAACACAAAAAGTTGGTTCTGAATTAAAGAAACATATCTTAAGGTCAGTTGATGGGCAACCTTAATTTCCCCTTGCCATGTAACATACTATATTCACAAGGTCAGGGGATAAGGATGTGGACATTTTGGGGAAGTAATTATTCTGCCTAGCACAGGTGACATGCTATAATTACATGTCAATCACTCCATTGCAATGCATGGAAATATTTCTCATTTATTTATTTTTTCTTTTTTTTTTTCTCCAAATATCTGAGGCAGGAAAATAAGGCTGCCCACTCCTGACAGTCCTGGCAATGGTCCTCAGGGGCTGATGTTGGCTTCCACCCTTGGCTGAGGAGAAACTGGACCCCCAAGAGTATTTCTCATTTATCTTTATAGCTGCCTAATACTCTACTTGTTAGATATACCATAGTTCATTCAATCAGTCTCCCAGTGATGGACATAGGTTTGTTTCCAATCCTTAGCTTGAATGCCTAAATGAATAATCTTGTCTCTATGTCATTTCATAGTGTCAATATATCTTTGAGATGGGTTTTTAGAAGTGGCATTGCAGGAACAAAGGATAAACTTAATATGTTATCTTGCTATATATATTCTTGCATATATATATATATCTTGCATATATATATATATGGATATTGCTTTCTATTTGTTTAAGTTCACACTGGGGCTTTCAGGAGGGTTTAAAAGTTTTCCCCATACACACTTTGCTCATTTCTTGTTTATTATTATTTTCTCTTTTTTGTTATTATAAATACGGTTTTCTCCTCCATTATATCTTGTGATTGTCCCTAGTTATTAGTATATATGAAGGCTATTTATTTTAGTGTGTTAATTTTATATCCTGCTTATTTCCTAAATTGTCTTTTTTATATAGTTTTTCCATTGAACTCCAGGGGTTTTCATATCATCAACGCATAAAAGAGAACATCAAAAGAATCGTCGACGGTGAGAAAGCCCCAGAAACTAGTAGTTTGGCCCTTGAGAAGCAAACCTCCCTTCACACTATCGTGAAGCGTTGCTGAGTCAGGACAGACATCTCTTTGAGGAACCCCGAATATCCTTTTGAGGAACCGCTAACCTCAGAGCTACAGATGCCCCAAGTGAGAGCCCCAAGATGGGATTTCCCAATCTTCAGATCAGCTCTAGAGGCCTCGACCACCCAGTGGGTCGGGGGAAGTGGGGACAAAGGCCAGGTAAGGAGAAGCAGAAAGACAAAGTTGGTGCACCTGTGGGCTGCCAATCCTAAGCCGCCTCTCTCTTGAGCGTGCTACCGAGTTGAAAGCCCCTTCCGCCCCCTTCCTAGAGCAGCCCCGGAAGTGCGTCCCGCGCAGGCCGGGATTGCGGGGCCTCAGCCCCTCGCGGCCGCTTCCGGCCTTTGTGGGTCGCCCTCGGTGAGTTTCGGCTCCTGAAAGGTTTCCAGCCCTCAACCTTACCCCACCGAGGTGGGAGCTTCTGCTGGCCGTTAGGAGCCGCGGCTAAGCGAGCTCCGGACGCGGCGGGCGGGCGAGCGGGGGATTTCTGTGTTCCCGCGGCCGGGGCCCGTTAGGTCCTTTTCTGCCCAAGCGTGTCTGCAGACAGCTTTCCCTCCCCACGGTCCGTTCCCTCCCCCTCGCCGAGTTGGAGCCCTGGGGTGAGGGACCAGCTCCCAGTTTCTGCGCGAGGGTTCGGGCTCTTGGGTTTGTCTTGGGCCTCTGCCGTGTATGTTTCTCTGGTTCAGCGCCTGCAGACATTTCTGGGTCACAGACGCTGACCTGCGTCCTAGGCACCCTTTCCTGGGCCTACCTCGCTTTAGATTTATAATCACAGAACTCGAAGATAAAAGAAAGCCTTAAAGAGTAACCTCTTAAGCCTTTTCACGTTATGAATGAAGAGTGCGGAACAGAGAGATTAAGTCCCGAAGAAATAAATTGATGTGACTGTGCTGCTTTTATGATTTCACCGGTTCTACCAGACATCCAGTCATTTAAAAAATAAAGAAGGCAACTACTCAAGATGTCTCAACCTTTTATTATTCCCTTGTTCTACATGTTCGTTTTATTACATTTACTTGTTCTTTATTTTAGGGCTAATTAGAAATATTTCCTATGCTATCTTACTTTTCCTTCTTAAAGTCCTAAAGCAACTAGGTATCTTTTCTTAGTCTTTCTCTTTAAATTAGTTTATTCTTAAGTCTTATCTCTTAAAGCATTTCTATTAGTATAGTATGTTAATCTGGAGGCAGACTTTCAAAGATACTTAAGTACCTAGAATTTTTAATTTTTATTCATGGTGTAATTTGTCTTGATAATGATGGCTTGTTCATCAGGTACACTCAGGAAGAAACTTATCAGGGGAGATCGTACTTGAAGTACTGCTAAAAATTGTGCACAGCTATGATGGCATCTGCTTGGGATATACAAACCTACAAAGACCAGGACGAACTTTTGGAAGTAAAAATAGAGGAGGAGGAGGAAGAAAAGAAGAAGTTTACTGCCAGACAGGATCAGAACCTGCAAAAAAACACCCATAGCAGAGAGGTCTTCCGACAGTACTTCAGGCAATTCTGCTACCAGGAGACATCTGGACCCCGTGAGGCTTTAAGCCGACTTCGGGAACTTTGCCATCAGTGGCTGAGGCCAGAGACTCACACCAAAGAACAAATTCTGGAGCTACTGGTGCTGGAGCAGTTCCTGACTATCCTGCCGGAGGAGCTCCAGGCCTGGGTGCAGGATCAGCATCCAGAAAGCGGGGAGGAGGTGGTGACCGTGCTGGAGGATTTAGAGAGAGAGCTTGATGAGACAGGAGATCAGGTGAGAAAGAAAATGTGATTACTGTTTGAGAAAAGATAAATTATGGATTTCTAGGAGGCCAGAGTGAAATACAGCATTATTTCATTAAGCATGTTCTTGATACTTGATACTTAGTGTGTCAGAAAGGAGTCTGATTTTATGGAAAATTGATTAATGTGGTCCTAACTCTTCTGCAGTGGGATTGTGTTTTTCTGTACTAAGCTACAAAATTCTGTTTGATGAACATGCTGCTCGGGTTTGTAGAAACAGAAGACTTCTAGCCAGAGAGAAGGTGTTAGAAACAAAGATAACAGGATGGGAAGTAGCCCTTTCAAAAGGGCATCACTTTCTGTTGCACAATACAAATAAGAAATAAAGTTTTGCAGATATATCTACTTCCCTGGCTCACCATTAAAATATTCAAAGATGGAGAAATGAAAGTCACCTCACAGGAATGAGAGGTAGAAAGTAGTGTGGAAAGATGGGGGGGAGACAGAGGAGGATTCCGTATTTCTTTGAGAAGTAGAAAGCCTAATTACGTAGGTTAGAAAGGTGAGTTTTGAGAAGAGCAATTGAGCTAGAGAATCAACTTGACAACCTCCATAGTTTAGATTTTGTTCTGTAAGACAAAGGCTCCTAACCTTTCCTCCTTGAATCTAAATGAGCTTTACTAATCCTAAAATGTAAAAGAGAACCAAATTATGCAAAACTGTTTTGTTTTGTTTTAAGTGTATATAGGATAGTGGTTCTCAGCCAGTGGCAATTTTGTGTCTCAGAGGGCATTTGGCAACGTGTTGAAACATTTTTGTTTGTCATAGTGAGGCAGGTGCTATTAGCTGCCAGTGCAGTGTTTTTTACCCTTTTTTATCTCATGGCACACTCGAACCTATAGTTAAACTTCAGTGGCACATTTGAGTTTTATTGATCAAAAAACAAAACAAAAAAAATATACTTAGTGTGTTTTGAACTTCATTTGAAAATAATTTAATTAATGATCTTTGAAAATTTTTGAGGAACACCTAAGATCCTCTTACAGTACTTTGGTTGAAAATCACTGCTCTAGTGTATAAAGAGGGCATGGAGAAGATGCCTCAGATGACAAAAGAATTATCTGCCCCAACATGTCAATAGAGCCACATCTAGGAAAATTGGGTATAAAGAGTATGAAACCCTATAATCCTAGCACTCTAGGACACCAAGGTGAGAGGATCCCTTGAGGTTAGGGGTTCGAAACCAGCCTGAGCAAAGTGAGAACCTGTCTCTCCTAAAAACAGTAAAATTAGCCTGTGTGCTGTCTGGCACCTGTAGTCCCAACTCCTAGGGAGGCTGAGGCAAGAGGATCACTCAAACTCAGGAGTTTGAGGTAGTAGTGAGGTAGGCTGATGTCAGAGCACTCTAGCCTGGACAACAGGAGACTTTGTCTCCAAAAAGAAGAAAAAGAAGTATGAAATTTAGTGAAATAATAAAACAAGCAGTGTAATCTAACATTGGGATACAAAATTGAGTGAAGAGGGAAGGAGCATGTGGCAAAAAGATCTAAGTTTGAAATACCGTCATGAAAGTGTAATTGCAAAGGATGGCTCATGTCTTAGGTAAGATTTAATTGTAAATGATGACAGATTAGACCTAGAAATTCTAGAAAATCCATGGAGGAGAACTCTACAGAGCAGTCTGTTCTAGGCTAAGCCCTAGAGATTAGAGCTTGAAGACTAGTGTAATGGAAACACTCTTTAACAGTTAGATATCAATAAGCAGATACATGTTAAATACTGTTTTAGGTACTGCGAATGCAACAGTGAACAAACCATAGAAGTTTGCTGCTCTCAAGTAGATTCTAGTCTACTGAGGAGAGACAAGACAATTTTAAAAAATCAGGAAACATTGAAGATGTCAGGTAATGATAAATCCTGTTCAAACAATAGTAACAACAAGAGAAAAGGAATATAGTAAAGGAAATGGGGATTATGCTATTTTCAGTAGACTTGTCAGAAAAGTCTTTTCAAGTAGATGCTATTTAGAACAGAAATCTGAATTAAAAGAGCAGGCCATACAGCTGTCAAGGATAAGAGCATTCTGGCAGAGAGATTAGTAGTAAATGGATAGGTCTTAAAGGAAGAATGTGCTTGTCATGGTAGAGATGTATTTGTCAAGGAGGAAATAAATGGGTGGTGCCTGTGGCTCGGGAAGTAAGGCGCTGGCCCCGTATTCCAAGAGTTCAAACCCGGCCCCAGCCAAACAGCAACAATAACAACAAAAAAGTTGCAAGGAGATCATATTATGTAGGGACTTGTAAGCCATTATAAAATTTTTGGATTTTGTTCTGAGATGGAAATTCACAGGAGAGTTTTGAGCAGAAGAGAGGGATAATCTGACTTAAATTTTAAAATAATCACTGTGACTACTGGGTTGAGAAAATTCTTCAATGGGTCTGGTATGAGTGTTGGGGAGACATAAGGGCCAAAGGTAGAAGCAAGGAAACCATTTTAGGAGGACATAGATGTAAGCAGTCATCTGAGCAAGCGATATTGGTGCCCTGGACTAGGATAATAGCAGTGGAAATGGTAAAATGTGATTGGATTCAGGATATATTTTGAAAGTAGAGCCTGACAGATTTGTTTTTAATGTATGTGGGAATATGAGATGTGAGAGAAAGTAAGTAGGTAAGTTAAGAGAAAGTAAGTTAAAACTGTACCAGAGTTTTTATTCTGAACATAAGGTAGAATGGATTTGTCATTCTCAGAGATGGTAAAGACCAGGAAAGTAGTAGGCTTAGGGTGGGGAGACAGAAATCAAAAGTTCAATTTTAGACATATTAATTTTTGAGATTCCTATTAGAATAGAAACCAAGAAGAAAACTTGAGCAAGTAACTGGATATAAAGAGTTGGAATTCAGTGGAGAGCATTGGTGCTAGAAATATAAACTTGGTACTTTTCAGAATGTGCATGGTATTCCATTATCAAAGATTAGATTATCAAGGGAGTGGAAACAGGAGTGACCAGGGAGGTAGGAAGAGAACTAAAAAAAATGAGATTTTTAGGCACAGGCAAAAGTAGTTGGGTTTTAAACATGTTTAGTTTGTATTGCCAACAGTTCTATGCTGGGAGCAGCTAGTGGAGCTAACAGCTTGATTTCTGAGACCTAGTTAAAAACCAGGATAGAAGGGACAGCTCAATGTTCTAGCTGTTTTTTTGTTGTTGTTTTTTTCTTCATTTCTCAAATCTGAAATATCATAATACCTTTTTCTGTACATTTGGTATTCTGTATATTCTGCTGGATTCTGGCTCTTACTCTGGAGACAGGCTACAAAATGAAAACTATATCAGAGAAATAGAAGCAGTGTGTAGTGATTTCTTACAAAATTTAGCCTTTGAAGGGAGTAGAGGAGTAATATGAGGGCACGTTGTGTGCATAGGCCCCGTGCTATGTACTTTATGTATGTGATATGTATAATCTCTTACTAGCTCAAGTTCACAGAGCTACTAAACTAAGAGAGAAAATAATTGGTGTGACTCTAAATTCTTGCTTTTAAATGCAAGAGGAAATGGGTCTATAGAGGAATGAGAGCCACAAAGGCTGAAATTGCTAAAGAAATTAGTTAATTGAAGAAGCAAGGGTCAAAAGGAAGCAGAAAAGGATGAGATTGAAAGCAAAAGTAAAAATGTGAATCTTGAAAAGGAGAGGGCATCTTTCTCTTAAGATAGAGGAAAGAAGATTATGAGGTTGGAGATAAAGTGAAGGGTGGATGATTTTTGAGATGATTGTGATTTTAGATAAATAGAAAGTAAGATCATCTCCCTAGAGAGAAAGTGAGATGGGCACCTCAGAAGGGCAGAGAGTATATTGGAAACAGCTTCTGGAATGAAGAGGGAAGAGATTTCTCTCCTTTCCCTTTTTTTTTCCCTTTTCTTTCTCCTTTTCTCTTTCTTTTCTTCCTCTTTCTCCTTTATTTCTGCATTTCTTTGCTATCATTTCTCTTCATTATTTCCCTTTATTTATCTCCTTTCTTTCTGTTCTTTCTTACTTATGTTTTATTTCCCCTTAAGTTCTGTCTTTTTTATTCCTTTCTGCCTCTTTTTACCTTTTTTCTTTTCTCTTATGTTTTGTCTTTCTCACTTATCCTTTTCCACTTCTTTGAGCATAAGGAAAAGTAGCAGAAGTGGCACAACCAACATACTTTAGCTGTTAACAAGAGGGAAAATTACTTATAGCTGGGGAAGGGAACATTGCCCAGAGGAGGTAACATTTACATGGGCCTTGACCAATGGGTAGGATTATGGCAGATAAATATCTGGGAAGAAAGTTATTTCAAGTTTCAACAACTTGAAATTGGGTACAGTATGCTCTTGTTTATGAACAGTATACTCTTTGTTTTCTGTTATCAGAGTGAGTCTGTCAGTAATATATCATTTTCCTCAGGTCTCAGTCCATACTGCGGAACAAGAAGTATTCTTGCAGGAGACATTACCTCTAGGATCAGAACGAAAACCCAATTTGTCTCTCCAGTCCATAGAAGCCCAGCTAAGGTGTGAATCTCAGGAACTTCCAGTCCAACAGGAACAAGGTAAAGAAGAAAGTCCCACTTTGGAAGGAAGGGGAAGACAGGGCTAACAAACACAGAACATTGGGGCTCTTTTGTACTTAGTGCTATTTTTGATCATAAATGCATAAAGGACTCTTAGGAATCTGATGGCTCATACATACATAATCAGACAGCTTGGTTTATCACTCTTCAATTGTTTCTTTTTTTTTTTTTCTTTAATATTATTAATTTACTTTTTCTTGAAACTAATTTCATAATTGAGGCAGAGTCTCACTGTGTTGCCCAGGCTAGAGTGCCATAGCATTAGCCTAACTCTGACCAACCTCAAAGTCCTCATGCCTTAGCCTCCCAAGTATCTGGAACTACAGATACCTGCCACCACTCTTGGCTAATTTTTCTGTTTTTAGGAGAGATGGAGTCTCGCTTTTGCTTAGACTGGCCTCAAACTCCTGAACTCAAGTGATCCTCCCTCCTCAGCCTCCCAGAGTACTGGGATTACAGGTGTGAGCCACCTTGCCTGGCTATGCTTTTTTTAAACATCATATTTTTCTAAATCTGGTTATATTTTCTTTTAGATCACTTAATTTAGTCCTTTTGTTTTTGAGACATAGAGTGTCACTCTGTTACCCCAGCTAGAGTACAATAATGTCATCATAGCACATGGCAACCTCAGATTCCTGGGTTTAAGGGACCCTCCTGCCTCAGCCTCCCAAGTACTTGGGACTGCAGCTGCCGTGGGGCGGCGGCCCCCCCCCCCCCCCCCCCCAGGCGGCAGTATTGAGTTTAAGATGGTGGGTGATTATGGAGAGGGGGGTGGTTCTGT
>CAUYPK010007268.1:0-29361 GCA_963574355.1 Loris lydekkerianus | reverse complement strand
TGCCCCCCATCTGAACACACTCCCTCCCTGAACATCCTCCTAGTCTGAACACTCCCCTCCCTGAAGGCTCCACCACTCTGAACACTCCCCTCTCCCTGAATGCCCCCCACTCTGAACATTCCCCTCTTTTACAGGCTAAACTACCTACCTACCTAGTTTGCCTTTTCCCCTGCCAAGATTGGCTGTTGCCTCCTCCCCCACTGGGGTAACTGACAGGTAAGGGTTACTTAACAAAACTTCTAACTTGTGTCTTGTCCACACTCTCTCCAAGATCCCCTGGGATTGAAATTTGCGTGTTTAATTACAGGATACTGAGCGCAGCGGGCCCAGGTCAGTGCAAGGTCCCAAGGGGTCCTCGCCCGCCATCTGTTCCGACCTGGGAACAGGCCTGGCCAGCGCCTTGCTTCCTACTCCCGCCGGCCACACCTCCGGGTCTCAGTCCTGCCGCAGAGGAGCTGGGGCCGCCGGTCAGTCTCCTCCCAGGGCCTGCCGCCCCGCCCGGTCCCGCAGAGAAGCTGGGCCCGAGGGCTGGGCAGGCGCTCACGACGCCTGTAGTCCCAGTGCGCTCCCGGAGGCCGAGGCGGTGGACCGCCTGGGCGCACAGGTTCGAGACCAGCCTGAGCCAGAGTGGACCTCGTCTCTAACAATAGCTGGGCGCTGTGGGGGGCGACTATAGACCCCACTACTCGGGGGCTGAGGCAACAGGATTAATGGCTTGAGCCCAAGAGCTGGAGGTTGCTGTGAGCTGTGACCCCACAGCGCTCTGCAGAGGCTGACAAAATGACTCTGCTGGGGCCAAAGGGCACGTCTTCCCCAAGCACCCCAGCAAGGAAGGGGGAGACAGGGGCTGCGGAGGTGCCCCCCCACCCCGCCAGCTGGGAGGAGGCAGCAGGGGCGGGACTGCACGTGGCCCCGCCCCGTGGCCCTGCCCCCCTCAGCACCCCAGCGCGAGGCTGCACCTGCTGTCCCTGTCCAGGCTGCGGCCGCTGGAGGGTCGGTTTGGCGCGAGCGCGGCGGGTGCTGGGCAGGTCGGGGCATCGCCCAACAGAAGTGCAAGAATTTTTTTTGTCCAGTCACAGACTTGTACAATACTGCAACCGACTCTGATGAAAGAAAATAATAGCTTATTTGGCTTGAGGTAATTTTAAGGAAGATTAAGAACACTTTGTAGCTTTCAGTTATCTCAAAGCTAAGATTAAAATGTAAAAATGAAGACATAAAATGAAGTGCTTTCATAATTAATGACATTACTACTAAATATGAAATATAGGATAACCATCTTATCGTTAGAAGATATAAGAGAAAAAGACTTAATGTTTTAAAATACTGTATGATGGTACGTGCTGAGCGCCTAGTACCACTCGGGCAGCATACTAGCCCCATTGTACACAATGTTTCCTCTTCTCACGGTAGTGAAGTTACCTGTTTTCATTCTGATTTTAAAGGGAAGTGATTTAGACTTAAGTTTCAGAAGTTACCCAAGGCCACATCGGTGTTCAATAGAAGAGCAGGGCTTCTGGTCCTAGATGTGCCCTGATACGAATCTCTTCCTTTGTTTAATCCTTTCTCCCAAAAGAGGTAATAAGCATCTCTGGTAATGCTTTGTCTGTGATTCTACCTGTAGTGTGTGGCACAAAGTAAATGTGCAATTTATGGTGCTGAATTAAGGTACAAATGTAAGGATGTAAAAATTAAAATAAGAGAAAAAAGTATTTGTCCTTGAGGTAAAATGCTAAATTAAAAAAAAAAGTTTATACACTCTTGACCTCTAAAAAGCAATGGAAAAATGTCTTCTTACCATATAATGAACTGCTACAATAATGCTAAAAAGCATTAACTAAAGAATGCAATTCAAGAGACAGTTGATAAATTCTCTGATGCGGCTTTCAATTTAAATTGATCACCTGTGGTTTTTGAATTCTGAACAGGAGATGAGCTCTGACTATCAGGTACTGGATGAAGCAACCTGGGTTCAAACCATCAGCATCCTGTAACCTGCAAAGAGCCTCCGGTTGCACAAGGGTTGTTCAATCGCAGTAAGACCCGATTACTTAAATTAGAATGTAATACTTTTTCTCTGGTGTTAACTTTTAATAAGGTGACTTGGCATATTTCTTTTTTCCTTTTTGCTTTTATGGTTATAAAACAAAATTTATTAAAATGGGTGGGAACAATATAGACTAGGTGTGGTGTTGGCATTTTTACTCTTCAGGCTTCTGATCAAGGTTATCAGCATAAATTCATAGCATAAATTTGCTGGATTAGTGGTGCAACATTAACACTTAGAACGGTCAAAATACTTCAGGCTTAAATGCCAAATGATGTTTTTAAAATGACTTCTTTTAGTGAGTTGCAAGCGTGGGGCTTCTTAGGCTTGTCACTTCTGCTGTCTTATGTTGTACGATAGGAATGCTGATGACGCCAGGGGCATTTGATGAAATCTCTACAGCAGAGACAAGAACATCCCTCATTAGACTGGTCCACAACATCAACTGAATCTGCACAGACACACATGACGTTCCACACAGGAGAGAACACACAGTGTGGTAGTGCCCTATGGATGAGGGTGCTTGCCTGGCAGGCCCATGCGTAGGTGTAGCCACGGTAGGAAAATTTGGATTCGAAGGTGAGAACCTGGCCTTTGGTGGCTGCTCCAGACTGGAAAGTATGATGCTCCCCGCACTCTTCCATGGCCTTTTCACTGCCTGGTGGTTTGGCATTCGAATGCAAGGGTGCTGTCAAACTGATTCATCTCCTCATGCTTAAGTTTTAACATAGAAGTTACTGCCTTTACAAGAAATTTGCACAAGTTTTGGCCAAGTGACAGAGTTCCAGCCTATCTTTGTATATGAAGATGCCATTAGCAGCCACGTCCAGATTGATGTCCTTGACGTGATGCAGATGAACTCCATACATAGGCAGTCTCCTTGCATGTTGTATAAACTGATAATCAGATTCTGCTGGGAATATGCCACTGTGGGCTTTGTAGAACTTGACTGCCATGTCTTCCACCTCCTTAGTCTCCACAGAGCTGAGATAGTAATCACTAAGGGAAGTGCTGCAGGGAATGTCGCTTTTGTCATGTCCTCAATTTCAGCCTGGATAGTGTAGGGTTCTAGGAGGGCATGAGTCCTGGGAGCAGGGCAGGCAGCCAGAAGCAAGGTCTCCTGGAGCTGGCGGCACAGGAAGTATCTGGTGATAGTGTCAGTCAACTGAGAAGCAGCACATGGACAAAACCTAACATTGAAAGTGAAAAGGCAGGACCGATTTTGCAGTTTTGCCATCTGATTTTTTGTGGGATCAAGCCCCGTTACATGAAACATGAGCCCAAAGCAGCCCTTCTCCAACAGATTGAGATGGTCACATACGTTACCCAGTAGCACTTGTTCCTTGGTGTTTTTCTCCAGCTTACGGTGGTGTCTGGTGCCAGTTAGGAAGATGACGGCATAGTGCATTATCTGGGGCTTTTGCCTTTTCCAGAGAGCTCTGCTTTTATCTCCTCTGTCTTTACTGGAGAGGCAGAGGCTACCTCAGTAATCATGGTCGCAGCTGTGTCTGTCAGCTGAGCTGGAGTGCAGTGGTGTGATTGTAGTTCGCTGGAACTTTGAATTCCTGGGCTCAAGAGATGCTTCTCTTCAGCTTCCTGAGCAGCAGGGAGCTACAAAGACTCCAACAATCATTGCAAATGCAGTCATTTTAACACCTCGAGAAAAAGTCTTCTTAAGTTAAACCTTCAGCAAACATTGTAAACAGGATGGAGAAACTTCCTGGAACTCAAAATATTGCACAAACTTGTGAGGCACATTTCTGTCCAGGTCAGGAACCTTGACTACTCTGAGTGACTTTCCGTACCTGGAGACCTGCCACAATGACCACCAGGCTGTAAGACCCCTTCAGGGACAAGGTAACAGTTCAGCCAGCCGTCTCCAGTTTCTCCTCATCTTGTGGAGACTTCCCCGGGGCTTCACTTTTACCTCAAGCCCTGGACGTCTGTGAACTTCTTAGTGGGCCTTGGCCGTATGTTGTGTCCAGACTTTATTTATTTATTTATTTAGACAGTCTCTGTTGCCCTGGGTACAGTGCCCTGTTGTCATAGCTCACAGCAACCTCAAACTCTTGGCCTTAGTCTTCTGAGACGTTGGGACTATAGGCACCTGCCACAAGCTCAGCTAATTTTTCTATTTTTAGTAGAGACAGGTCTACTCTTGCTAGATCTGGTCTCGAACTCTGGATCGAGGCCATCCTCCTGCCTCGACCTCCCAGACTGCTAGGACTATGGGCTGAGCCACCCTGCCAGGCCTTGTGTCTCATTTTGAACGCTCCTTTGATCTCTCCTACAAAGCACCAAACCCTCCAGAATCATCAGGTGTGCATGGCTCTTTGGTCTCCCTTGCTGGTGGTCAAAGACCTGAGCCAGGAGTTCTGCACCACCGGCCAAGGCAGCCCCGGGGTCCTTCAGGAAGCTCCGCACGGGGTGGGACTCGCAGGGCGGCCTGGGTGGTCCAGGGCCTGCGCCCAGCCGCGCGGCACCTTCCCTGAGAGCCCAGCCTCCTCCTCCCGTGTCCCTGGCATCCCGAGATCGCCCCTCATCTCAGCCGTCCCCCCACCGACCCGCACCAACCGCCACTGGTTAGCCCTAGACGGTTGGCGTCCGTCTGGGGGGAGGCGGTGTGGGGGGACCTGGAAGGCGAGAGATGAAGTGTCCCAGGACCATATTTCTATAGTGTGCCTATAGGTGCTAATTTTGAAAAAAAAAAAAGAATGCAAGTAGCATTTTTCTGCATCAGAGTTTTATGTAGTCTGATTCTATCCATCTTTATTTCATGGACTCAAACCCATTTTCTTTGGATAGCATTTTATAAATATTTTAATTTCTGTGTGGCTGTTGAAATTGGTATAACCTTCTTGTGTTCGTGTGTATGAGTTTGTTTGCTATACTCATGAACATTATTATAACTCATCATATTAGTCCCCTTCCTAGCGTGTCAGCCTACTGATTTTATTAAGGACTGACAGCGATGCAGTTGGTGCCATGATACGATATGCCTGGGTGTCACTGCTCTGCTGGAGGCTGCCCTGAAAGGACTTGCATTTGCAGACCTGCGGGGACATTTCTCAGTACGTGGCCGTCCAGGGACTGCGAACCTCCACGTGGGCCTCGTGGCTGACCCTGTACACTGCGGGGTGTGGACCAAGGAACAGCGCAGACCCAGCGCAAGGACCACCTTCTTCAGGAACATGGACAAATCCTTTAACCTTGCTGAGTCTTCCCTTCCAAATGTAAGGGGTTAGCTTAAATCAGGGAAATGTGACAATTAACGTGCCTTGCCGGGGCAGGCAGAGAAACATGTGTTGGACGAAGTGGCAGCATGTGAGGCCGTAGGGATGGGCGGGTCTGTGGGGAAAGAGGCCGTGCGCCCCTGATGGAGCCGCTCGGATGCTATACAATTTCATACTTACATGATTCATCTGTTTAATTTTTTTCTGAGGCCTTGATTTTTTATTCTCATTTATTGATTTTTAGTGAGAACTTTGGATCTGGTACTAAAGTCTAATAATTAAACCTACCCTATAAATTGCTGGTAAACAGCTACTTTCTTAATTCTTACTGTCACAAAATAATCATATAAATCCCAAAGAAGTATTACACCCTCTGTTTTGGACTAATTTTATGATTCTTTAAGAAGTTTCTTTTTATTACTGTCTTAACCAGTATTTTCATAAGAATAGGAGTTTGTACAGAAAAAAAAATGAAATTGTTAAAATAAGTATATTTCCTAGCATAATTTTCTAGCTTCATCAGTCATTAAGTTTCTGTTTTAGTACATTTATATAATAGTATAAATTTTTGTTTTACAGCAATGGTATATATTTATTCCTTTTACCACTTTTTACTACCTTTTAAGCCTATATTTTAGCTGAGAAAATAAGTACATTTTATCAGATGCTAATGGCAATTAGGCAACAGGCCCAGGAAGATGGGAAGTGGCCCAACTCAATAGTCTTGTGGAATCTCATCTATTTTCTTTGGCTCAGTTTAAATCAGAATTTATGTCTACAAGAAAGTTGAACCCAAATCTGTAGGAAGCTACAGGTTATCTCAATAATAAAAGGAGAATTACTGGTATCTTTGTGCCTTTACTTAGGAGTTTCCAGCATCTTTTTTTTAAACCTTTATTACTCAGACAGCTTTTCATTTCATGACCATATGCATTCAAGTTGTTTCAAGTGTGATCCATTTTGAGAATGGGATTAGAAACTGTTACTGACTTATTCTAAGAGGCCTTTTCATTAGTTGTTATAGTCTTATTACCAATATTTTTTCTTTGTGATGAGTCCTTGTTCTTGGAGATTCAAGAATAAAACCCCAGACCACTGGAGTGAGTGTCAGGACAAAGTTTATTTTACAGAGAAGGACACAGAAGGTACCAAACCCCATCTGTGGGGTGAGGGGCACGGATTCCAAATGGGAAGACCCAAGTGGGTCTTTTGTTTAGGGCAGTAGTTCTCAACCTTCCTAATGCTGCAGACCTTTAATAGAGTTCCTGTGGGTCGCCACCCACAGGATGTGAACCTCTGGTTTAGGGGTTCGTATACTGCTTGCAAAAGGGGGAGCTGTTCTTGTCAACACCCTGCCCATGTTGATGAGAGATTGAGTGGAATGAATGTGTTAGCAAATGAAAGTGGTCCTCGGAGTTCCTGTCCTAGGCAAAAGGGCATCCTGATGAAGTCCTGCTTGCATCCAGAAAGTGGGGTGTGGAGACAAAGTCCATTTGCTCGGGCCTGGAAGATGTGAGTCCCTATCCAGCCCTGAATCGGGGAACTCTTCATCCGTCTAGCCATGTTGTAATATCCAGTTTTTTGATAGACTGTTCAAAACTGAAGAGCTTGAACATTAATGCTTGAACTGATTGGAATTATTAGATCTGTTTCATGACTGACCCACAACATCTTGTATTATCAGAAAGTATCAGCTCCTTTTTTACAAATATCAATTATGCCTTCTGAAGGTTTTACATATTATGGAAAATGAGAATAAACATATAAGTGAAAAGGTAGCAGTTAAAGTAAAGCTACATGAAAAGGCTTCCTACTGATGCCAGCTTGTATCATCTCATCTTATTTTATGGAAACAGTTTACAAAAAAAAGCATTTGTGTGATTAAGCTTGTTCTTTATTCCCCCTTTTAAGGAGTATATTCAGATATGTTTATTTTTAATGCGTTGGTAATATATCGAGTATATGGACAAGGAAGACAGTTAAACAACAGACCTGATTGCTTCCATAGTATCTTCTGAGGCATAGAGACTTAGTGATGGGAATGTTTAACTCTTTGTTTAAATGTAAAAATGAAGTAGTGCAAGCAAATAAATTGAGTTAATATTCAAATTTCTTGCCTATACTCTTTATCAGTGGTTCTGAAACTAAGAACACTCAAATTTTAATTCATTTTATACTATGAAAGATGTTCTGATGGCCACCTAACATAAGTTCACCTTCAGCGTTATACATTTATTAGCCATGGCTTTCAAATACAGTGTTTTAAAACCACACTGTGTTAAAACCACAGAGCTATTGTTTTTAACAACCCATAAAGAATGGATATGAATTAAAATTTTTAAAAAGACATGACAGTGGCTTTAAGAGTACTGGAGCTCCTGTGTGAATGTTGAAATTGTTTCAAAAATTTTGTAAAATGTTCTTATTATCAAAATCTAATTTAAAGTTTAATGAGGCAGTAAAGTTGGGATATTCACAAAGAAAGTAGAATAATAACAGTAAAAATTTAGCCATAGCTAAGTACAATCTAACAAATTTTCTGGTCAATTAGATTTGATTGTGTTCAACAGTGACAAACTATGAAACTAATTAGAAATCACATATTAGTGGGCGGCTAGATGCTGGGGCCAGTTAAAGATGTTTTATGCTGCCTGAGAATTGCTACACCTTCTTGCATCTATTTAAACCAGCGTAGATCCAACTATTGCAATTTTTATTTTTCTTGAGAAGTCCTCACTCAACTATTTAATGAATGTGATTTATTCTGTAATTTACTCTTTGCTACTTTATTTTCCTTAAGAGGGAGGCTTTGCTTTGGGCATAAAACCAATAAAAAAATTAGGCAATTAAATGGTCTACCAGTAATAATTCAACAGGAAAATAAAATCTGGTATTATACACAGTCTTACAACACTCAAGGTCTATGTATTTCTGACACAATGGCTTTAAATTGAGAGTCACAGCTAACATTATACTGAACAGGAAAAAATTGAAAGTATTCCCACTTAGATCTGGAATAAGACAAGGTTGCCCACTGTCACCACTGGTGACATAGTGTTGAAAGTTGTAGCCAGAGCAATCAGATAAGAGAAGGATCTTTTTTTTTTTATTATTTAGAAAAACCCTAAAAATTTGTTCAGAGACTCCTAGAATTGATAAATAATTTCAATACAGTCTCAGTTTATAAAATCAATATTCACAAATCTATGGTGCATATTTTTATCTATAATAATAATAAAATCCTACTACTACTAATAATAAAAAAAAAAAAAAAAAAAAAAAAAAAAAGAAAGAACACTCCTACATAATGACCCTAACTGAAACGGTAACTTGGATATCCAAAATTTTCTACAATTTCATAATTTTAGCAATTGTAATTTAGTAAATGTATAGATTAAACTATAATTGAATCAATTTAATTTTATATAATTATCAAATTTTCTATATAATTAAGTCTTAAAATTAAAGAATGATCTTTGTCAGATAAGGAGTCTTGATTTCTGGTTCAGAAAATATGTCTGCTGTAGCAAGTGCTAAATTGGGATTCGTTACCACGCGAAATGTGAGAGGTGTTCAGCGAACGGAGCGATAATAGAGAGGATTGACCATCTAGTTAGGGATGCTTCGTAGAGGAAGAAAACTTTGAGCGGGTGAATATAATCTGAATAGAGAGAGATAAGAGAAAAGCGGAAGGTGAAAGAATAGAGGAAAAGGGCTACAGATACCCTCCAGGAGATACTTATGTGTAGGAAGAGAAGTGTAAATCCAGGAAAGAGACCAAAAGGGAATTATTAGAGAGAGAAAAAAAGATCTAGAGGCAGAGATGATAGCCAAAGGAGTGAATTTCAAGGAGTGGACAATAATACATTTCAAATGATGCAGAAATGTGGAGGTAAGATAATAAAAAGAACAAGGCATGAGCTGGGTCACTTGAAACTTCTGGACTGTGACTCACAGAGCAGAACAGGTAGCCACGACAGGGGTCCTCAAACTGCGGCCCGCGGGCCACATGAGGCAGTGTGATTGTATTTGTTCCTGTTTTGTTTTTTTTACTTCAAAATAAGATGCGTGCAGTGTGCATAGGAATTTGTTCGTAGTTTTTTCTTTTTTTTAATTAAACTATAGTCTGGCCCTCCAACGGTCTGAGGGACAGTGAACTGGCCCCCTGTTTAAAAAGTTTGAGGACCCCTGCGACATTAGCAAGGATGATTAGGTAAAGAGGACAGCTGTAAATATAGCTTAGCAGTGAAAGTGAGAGGGAAAAACCAAGTCATGCAAAATTTCAGCTACATTTTAAGATAAGAGGTTCAGGATTGTTTTTGAGGGGCTAAGTGTTTTTCAACGGTTTTTATCTCCTGGTACACTTGAACCCACAGTTAAACTTCTGTGCACACTTAAATTATGTTGATCGAGCAAAAGAATTTAAAAAAGAATATACTTACTATGCTTTGACCTTCTTTTGAAAATAATTTTTTTTTTTGAGACAGAGTCTCACCTTGTCACCCTCAGTAGAGTGCTGTGGCATCACAGCTCACAGTAACCTCAAACTCTTGGGCTTAAGCAATTCTCTTGCATCAGTCTTCCAAGTAGGTGGGACTAAAAGGGCCCACCTGAAAATAATTTAATTAATGCTCTTTAAAATTTTTCACAGCACGTCTAAGATCCTCTCACGGCACACCAGCGTGCGGTGGCACACTGGTTCAAAATCACTGGTATAAGGGAAGAAGCCTGTGGCCTAGGAGACAGGGGAAATACCATGAAGTAAAGATGTAATTGGAGAAATGAGGGCCTAATAAAGGAGGGGAAGAAAGTGGTCCAGAGCACAGATATTGAAGAGGAAAAAAACAACCAGCCAAACAAACATCAAAACATTAGAATCCCTACCCCCATGAAATTTTATATGTTAGTGGGAAAGATTTTTAAACAAATAACCAGCAAGATAAAAATAAAATTTCAAATTGTGATCAGTTTCACAAAATAATTAAGTAGTAGTATGAAATAGAGGTTCATGGGAGGAAGTTGCAAAGGGAAAGCCTTCCTGAAGGAGGGAGTCACACTAAGACCTGAAGGAAAAGAGAGAGCCAGTTATGCAATGATATGAGATCTAGGGGATAAAATGTTTCTGACAGCAAATAGAAAGGCTGCTCTAAGGTAAAAAAAAAAAAAAAAATTAAGAAAGAATTTGGTACATTCCAGAAACTAGAGAATCCCAAATACATGGCAATGATAACTCAGTGAGTTTCCTGGCCCTCCTAATGAAAAAAAAAAAAAAAAAAAGTCAGGCCCAGTTCCATTCTCTTTCTGAGACAAGTGAGAGAAAGGGGGAACTCCTGAGCAGAGGCTACTCCTAGAAGGAGAAACTCAGCAGGAACCAGGGAAGAGTAGCCAGGCGGGCAGAGCAGGGGTGCCTGGGCCAGCTGAGGAGCAGGTGGCTGCAGGAGCAGCTGCGAGGGCTGATCTAGAGGCATGTTTCTGACTTATCTGCGAGCCTAGACAAAACTGCTAAGTAAGGGTCACAGAACAAGAAGGTCTGTGCTGCCTGACTGATAGATGGATTTATAAATGGATTGATTGGTTTTTCTTTTCTTTCTTTTTTTTTTTTTTTTAGGCAAGCAACAAAAAATAACCTTTTGTTACCATTTGTAGCAAATAAGGTCAATCAATGATCAAGTTAGGCAACACCATTAACAATAATAATTATTGAGGCATTTTATATATATGGCATATATATAGCATACAGTTGGATCAGTTTTGATAAGTACATACCTCTTTATCATCACTGCCCCAGTTAAGATACAGGACAATGTTCATCACTCTAGAAAGTTCTGTCATGCTCCTTCACAGTAAATAATGCCCTTCTGCAAAGTCAAACATTGTTCTAATTTCTCTCACCATAGAACAGTTTTGCCTTTTTTTTTTTTTTTTGCTGTTTTTGGCCGGGGTCGGGTTTGAACCCGCCACCTCTGGCACATGGGCCGGCACCCCACTCCTTTGAGCCACAGGTGTTGCCCCAGTTTTGCCTTTTTTAAAGGGCCATATAAATGGAATCATATTGTTTGTGCTTTAAATTTCACAATATTATGGGGTAAAAATGTTTTTCATTACAGATATCAATTTTGTCATGTTTGAATCAGGGTTATAAGTGTGCTCATCACCCAGATAATGTTAATTGAACCTGTTAGATAGAGTTTAGTCTATCCCATTATTCCCACTCCCTGCTGCTTGATTTTCACTGAGTTTTACTTAGTTCTATCCACATGTGTCAGTTCTAATTTAATAGCGAGTACATGTGGTGTTCATTTCTCCATTTTTTTGGATACAACATTTAGGAGAATAATCTCCACTTCCATCCAAATTATCACAAAAGTTGCAGTTAATCCCTTCACCCAGGAGATGTGCCATATACCTAACAAACACAAACAATGTAACTTCATTGTATGTACCCTTACATTAAAAGTGAAATTTTTTAAAAAAGACAAATTGTTAAAGAAGGCCTTACATCATCCTTCTTCATGGGGGAATAGTATTCCATGGGCTATATATACAACCACATTTTGTTAATTCACTCATGAATTGATATATGTGATTTACTTCATCCATCATAACGTTTTTGAGATTTATCCATTAAATTGCACATATTAGTAGTTCATTTTTTATTACCCTCTAGTATTATACTGTATAAATACACCGTAATTTGTTTATCTCTTTTACTGTTGATAGGCATTAACATTGTGTTTAGTATCAAATGTACTTATACCCACTATAAAAATTCATATATAAGACTTTTGGGGGTATATGTGCGCTCATTTGTCTTTTGTTTCTCTTGGGTAGATATCTAGGAATATAATATCTGAGTTATAAGAATGGTGTATGTTTAACTTTGTAAGAAAATGCCAATCAATTTTCCAAAATGATTGCTAACATTCTGCTTCCCCATCAGCAATGTGTGAGAGTTCCAGTTTCTCCATGTTTTCTTCAGCATTTGGTATTGTCAGTCTTTTTCACTTTAGTCTTTCTGGTTGGTATAAAGTATCATCTTATTGTGGTTTAATTTGCATTTCCTTTATGGCTAATGATGTTGAACAGTTTTTCATGTGTTTATATCTTACATTCTTAAATCTTCTTTTGTAAATTATCTAAGTCTTTTGCCATTTGGAGGTCAGTGTTTCACTATTTATCAATGATTTTAAGGAATTCTTTGTATATCCTGGTTACAAGTCTTTTGGCATATATATATATATATACATACATATTATTATATTACATTTAATTATCTTATGCAAATATTTTCTCCCCATCTGTATTTTGCCTATTCATTATTTTAGCTGTCTTTTAATAAGTAGACATTTTTAATTTGATGTAGTCTACTTCACCAAATTTGTTGTCGTTAATAATTTTTTTTTTTTTTTTTTGAGACAGTCTCAACCTGTTGCCCTGGGTAGAGTGCTGTGGCATCACTGCTCACAACAACGTCAAACTCTTGGGCTCAAGCCATCTGCTTGCCTCAGATTTTCTATTTTTAGTAGAAATGGGGGTCTTGCTCTTGCTCGGGCTGGTCTCAAACTTGTGGGCTCAAGCAATCCACCCATCTTGGTCTCCCAAAGTGCCAGGATTACAGGCGTGAGCCACTGCACCCGGCCTATCATTACTAATTTTTGTGTCCTCTCTAATAAATTTTGCCTACTCCAAGGTAATGAAGATATCACTAAGGTTCTTCTACAAGTTTTACGCTGTTAGTTTCTAAATTTAAGTCTTTAATCAATTTCAAACAAATTTTTGTGTGGTGAGAGTTAGGGATTCAGGTGTACTTTTCCAAATAGATAACCATTTTTTTCCCACCACGATTTGTTAAAATCATATAGAGCGAATCTTTCAAATTCTTTCTTCTAGTTTGTTATAACTGTTCCAAAATTTATATAGCAATGTAAACATTGTTCTTTTTCAAATCCTTTGAATTTCTACATATATTTTAAAATCAGCTTGTCTACAACTACAAATCCTACTGTGATTTTCAGTGGAATAGTGTTGGATTCATAGATCAATTTGGGAAAAACCAGTATCTTAACAATATTAGGTTTTCAAATTTATACATATAAAATATTTCTTTCAATTTATTTAAGGCTTCTTAAATTTCTGTCAGTAATGTTTTATAGTTTTCACTGCAGAGGTCTTACACATTCTTTGTTGAATTTATTTCTACATATTTTATATTTTTGATGCTAATGTGATTGACGTTTTTTAAATTTCATTTTTAATTGGTTTTTGCTAGTATATAGAAATACAATTGAGTTTTTCAATTGGTATTGCATGATGGACTAATCCTTAAGATGGTCCCCAAGATCTCCACCTCTTGGTATTCATTACCTTGTGTGACTCCCCTCCCCCGAAATATGAGTGTGATCTGTGACTTGCTGATACTCAGTAGAATATGGCAAAGGTGATAAGTGCGCATGATTACATGATTACAATACATACAATTGTAGCATCCACTTGGCTGTTGTCTCTTTCAACCTTACTTCTATGAGAAGCCGAGCAGTCATGCTGGGGAACCCCATGTGGCAAGGAACTGTGAGTAGCGTCTGGGAGCTGTGAGTGGTCAACAGCCAGGGAAAAAAACAAAACAAAAAACAAAAAACAACTGAAGCTCTTGTTCCTTCGGCTCAAAGTTACTGAAAGCTACCAATAATCCTGATTACAGGGATGCAGGTCCTTGCTCATTAAAACCCCTGGCTGAGAACCCAGCCCTGGCCAATTTCTTGACTGCAGCCATGTAAGACCCTAAGCAGAAGATTGAGATATGCTGTGTCCTGACTTCCAACCCACAGAAACTGTGAGGTAGTAAATATGTGTTATATTTTAGCTACTAAGTTTGTGGCAATATTATTATGTGGCAATAGAAAACTAATTACAACTTGTATCCAGCACCCTCCCCAAATTCACTTATTACTTCTAATGGTTTCTTGCTTTATATTCCTTTGGATATCTTTCGTATATAGTATTTTTCTGGTAGTAAAGACTATTTTACTTCTTCCTTTCTAAATATTTGGTTTTGTTAATTTTCTATATTGCTATATAGAAATATATTTCTATATTTTCTATATCGTTTGCTATTTTATTAATGCCCACTCTGCATTATTATTTTCTGCTTACTCTGGGATTAATTTACTCTCGTTTTTAGGTTTTAGAGATAACTATTAGATGATTCTTTATAGACTTCTGTTCTTTTTTTTTTTTTTTTGTAGTTTTTGGCTGGGGCTAGATTTGAATCCGCAACCTCCAGTATACGGGGCTGGCACCCTATTCCTCTTAACCACAGGTGCTGCCCTCTGTTCTTTTTTTTTAAACATAGACATTTATCAATTGCCCTCTAAGTCCTTCTTTATCTGCATTCCACAACTTTTGAAATACTGTATATACTCGAGTATAAGCCGAGTTTTTTTGGCACAAAATTTGTGCCGAGTTCAGGTTTTTCGGCACAAATTTTGTGCCGAAAAACTCGGCTTATACTCGAGTATATAGGGTAATTCAATTATCATTCAGTTAAAAAATGTTTCTTTCTTTGAATTTTTAGTTGTTTGGAGTGTGTTAATTTTCAATTATTTGGAGACATATATTTTTAGTATCTTTCTGTGATTGATTTCTACTTTAAATCTGTTATAGTCAGAGAACCCTCTTGTGTAGCAGGAATGAAGAATAATCCTGGAAATGCTGTTTGTTTCATTGCTTCCCCATTGAGACAGTATTGAAATGTGTGTTTGTAGTTTGAGACATGCTTCCACTGATGAATGGGAACTGTGGGGTATCCAGAATGAGTAGCAGAGTTGGTAGCAGGGCCAAAGCAAAAATAGATGCTGTCACCTGGTTTGATGAGGGCACTGCTGACCACAGCATTAGTAAGGTTGTTGGTACTCAGCCCCCAAACTGCTGTAATCACCACGGACTGTGTGAAAGCAGTTTTGTTCAAGTTTAACTTAGGTGCCTTTATTCCTGTGGAAAATCTAGTTTTTCCTGGGGGTAGGAGTTGATGCAGCTGATGTTCTGAAACTGAATCTTATAATCTGCGTATCTGGAACTGGGTTACTAAGTGAGAACAAGTGGGTGGAAGATGTACTTGTGATTGGCCCTCCTGTACTACAGGGAGAGAAAGTAAACCCTATAATTGAAGTGGTGGTTGTTATCATTGCAGAGCCAAAAGTGAATCCACCTGTAGGGGTACCAGTTCCTTCAAAATTAGACCTGCTCACTATTTTATATCTTTAGTGGATGCTGCTGCTGTTGCTGCCACTGCCAACCCTATGCCTACTCACATTCTATTCCCCAGAGTAAATTGGTAGGTCTTCAAGACGACATAGCCACCAAAGAGGTGGTCCAGACTTACATGAACTGGAAAGAAAGGGCCTTGTCAGTAGGAAGATCCCAGCTCATGTGTCTGTTCTTTTTTATTTTTTCAATCTGGAATAACACCACCCACCCCCCTTTACAGAGGAGCAATTTAACGCTCCATGGGGGAAAGTGACTTGTGTAAGGTCATGTAACCGACAAGCAGCAGAGCTGAGACAAGAGATCAGATTATCTGATTCTAATCCAGTTTCATGAATGATGATTTTTACATGGATTATATAATCTAGACCTGAAGGCAATTCCTAAAACAGTTATGAAATTAGTTAGCCAGCATGTTTGGGAATAGTATGTAAGTATTTAGGATGACTAATTAGGACAGCATTATGTACTTAGATAAGATTTCAAAAAATATTACTTTTATTTAAAAAATTGGCTTTGCTACTTTATATTCATTATTTATACTCTGTTACTTGAATTGGCCTGTGGGTTTGTATGTCTAGCCATTTCTTCCATAGTTGTCCTTTTCTCTATTATCCTAGGGATCTGTGACTCACATCAACAACAAGAATAGATGTGCTAGACATGCATCCAATTTCATCACTAATACTTCCAATTTTGGATTATCATGCTAGTAAGTGCAATCTCTTGGACTTTAAAATTTATGAAGCAGTTTTCAACATAAATGTTCTCATTATACCCCAGAGTATTAGATCCCCCAGTGGGATCTAATCAAGGCAGTGTTCAGATTTACCTCCAGTTAGCAGATGACAAAAATGAGAGATGAGATAACTCAAAGCCCACAAGCAGTCAGTGACTAAACCAAGATTGGAACCCAGGTCCCGCAATTCCTGGGCTCTTCTATAGTTCCCATGAGATGGTAGTGCAGGCCCCTTGCCTTCTTGAACAGAGTGGATGGCATATACAACTATTTCTTGTGTCCTGCATTGCCACAATACCACAACATGTGTTTTCTGAGCCACATTATGGCTTTCATTGGTCCTAGGTGCTTTTAACTTGCAGGGGTGTCCAAGATTTGGCTTTGCCATGCCATGTTGAAATAATTATCTTAGGCCACACGTTAAATACACAAACACTAACAAAAGCTGATAAGCCAAAAAAAAAAAAGGAAAAAAAAAAAGGCCTATGCATAATTTTCATGATATCTGTCACCACAAATAGAAAAAAAGTCCTCACCTGATCTGCATGTGGCCTGCAGACTACAGGATGGCCACCCTGCTTCATGGGTCCCTTCCTCCATAAAAAATATAAAACTTATCTTTTGGTACTGCATTGTATAAAGATGAATATGCTATATTATATATTAAAACATTTTCTTTGATATAATAGTTTAATTATTTCTTCTGATTTTATTCATTTTATTTCAGATTAATATGAGTGTACAAACAATCAGGTTACAGTGTTTGCAAAAGGTAAGGTCCCTTTTGTAGTTGTGCCCCTCACCCAAGAGGTATGCCATATATACTTATATTGTGTCAGTTAGGTAGGAACATACCAAGCCCCCTTCCTTCTCCTCCTCCTCTCTTCACCCTTCCTTCTCCCCCCCTCATTTGAGTTTGATTGTGTTTTTCTCTTGTGTGGACATGTATTTGTTCATCTACTGGTTTCATATTAGTATTGATTACATTAGATACTTGCTTTTCCATTCTTGTGATACTTAAACTAATTAGAATGTTCTCCTACTCCATTCAGGTTAGTACAGAAGACATAAAGTCTCCATTGTTTATATGGCTGAATAGTATTCTATGGTATACATGTACCACAGTTTATTAATCCATTCATGGGTTGATGGGCACTTGGGTTTATTCCACATCTTGGCAACTGTGACTTCAGCTGTGATAAACATTATAGTGCAAATGTCCCTATGATACAGTTATTTTTTTCTTCTGGGTAAATACCTAGTAATGGAATTGTGGGATCAAATGGTAGGTCTATTTTTAGTTCTTGAGGATTCTTCATACTTCTTTCCATAAAGGTTGTTAGTTTGCAATCCCACCAACAGTATAAAAGTATTCCCTTTTCTCCACACCCTCACCAGCATCTTCAGCTTTGGCATTTTGTGATGTGAGCTATTCTCACTGTGGTTAGATAATACCTTAAAGAGGATTTGAATTGTGTTTCTCTAATAATTAGGGATGATGAGCATTTTTTCATGTCTTTTGGCCATTTGTTTGTCTTCTTCAGAGAAGGTTCTGTTCATATGTCTTGCCCAGTGATAAATGGGATTGTTTGCTCTTTTTGTTGATTAAGCTGAGTTATCTGTGGATTATGGTTATCAGACTTTTGTCAGATTCATAACATGCAAATATATTTTTCCTTTCTGAAGGTTTTAGATGTGTCCTTAGCTGTGCAGAAGCTTTTTAGCTTAATTAAGTCCATTTATTTATTTTTATTGTTGTTGCAATTACCAATGGAGTCTTCTTTATAAAATCTTTCCCAAGTCCAATATCTTCAAGAGTTTTCCCCACATTTTATTCTAAGATTTTTATTATTTCATGTCTTAGATTTAAGTATTTTATTCATTATGAGTCAATTTTTCTAAGTGGTGAGAGATGCGGGTCCAGTTTCAGTCTTTTACATGTGGTTATCCAGTTCTCCCAGCACCATTTGTTGAATAGGAATTCTTTCCCCCTGTGCATTCTTTTGTTTGGTTTATCAAAGATCAGATGGAGATAGGAGGCTGGTTTCATCTCTAGGTTTTCTATTCTGTTCCATAGATGTATGTCTGTATTTTCTTCTGATTGATTAAAAAACAAAACAAAACATTAAGACATTCTCATGGGCCCCTAAAATTATTATGGCCCTAAACTCTATGCCTCCTGTGCCCAGTGGAAAAGGTAGCACTGGATACTTTCTGGTGAGTGTAAGGAATTAGGTTAAGGATGACTTGCTAAATCAGTTCTTAACTTGAGGTTAAAACCTGAGTTACTGAACTCAATGAGGATGTGTGCAACATTCTGAACATATGTAGAGATATGCATTTTTTTTTTTTTTTAGAGGAGAGGGTGTGCATTTTACATAAAATTCTCAAAGGGATCCATGGTCCAAAAACAAATTAAGAAAAAGGAGACCATTCATTATAACAAAGGTGCATTGAGGAGTCCAATGCCAGGTCATTTTGAGATAACCAAACCTCTGTATTTCTACAGACTATACAGGCAGTTGCATAGGTTTTGATGCTCCCTGACTCAGGCATAGATACTGCACCACATCACCTGGCACACATATACAGGAACAAGCAAATCTTGATCTCTCTCCTAAAAGCCCTGAAGGACTGGTCAGGGAAAGAGAAATTTGGCATTTGAAGTTGGTCCCCAGGACCTGAGGATTAAGTCCCAAGTCTATCCCTTTCTCTACCAAGTCCTGACGATAATGCTCTGGGAAAGGAGAGGATTTACCCTGAAGCAGGAAAGATCCAAAGGTCATGTGTTTTGGCTGGGGAAAGTGGCTGATTATAAGTAAGACATTGGTTGGTGTCACTTAAATGCCCTCAAGCCAATTGAGGGCATTCGTCCCTCAATTTGGCAACTTGTCCCAAATTCCTCAACGGAAGGCTTTGTCAACTAAAGGAGCCACAACACCCTTTAGGAAGCTAATAAAGAGCTGCAAACATTGGCAGGGAGAGAACCCACCCACACATTGGCAAGAGCAATAGTGGTGGTGAGGAGAGCTCTACAAAGCTAAAGAACAGGGTACAGAAGTGACAGCTGCTAATCAGGGCCAGCAAGAGGACAAGAGGAGAGTGACTTCGGTGCTAGCTACAGAATAATATAATAATGCCCACCAATCCAAGGAAAGGGTACAGACTGGAGAGCTGGGGGCCCAGTAACTTGCCCATCAGATCAGGTCTCAGAGCTCCACCCCCACCCCAACCCAATGGAGTACCCACGTGGGGGCAGCAGCAGTGAGAGTAGGCAACCCCACAGGAAGGAGGATTTATCACTGACATTGTTTAGGAAGGCTAGCACATGGTGATCATGAAAAGCAGACCGACTTTGAGTCAGTTTTATTATTGTTTTTAAATTCTCCGCAGGCGATGTATCCCCTCCCCTCCTTATTGCCTGCACCTGGGGTGGACCTCGCTCACCATCCCTCCCCGCCTGGCACAACATTGCCCCAATCACTAGGGCCTGAGAAATAATGAGGATGAAATTAGCCTCCTACTCTTGACAAACTGCAAAATAACTCTGACTCTCCTAGAGGAAAGGGTCATCCATTTGTGGCTCCTCCTACATAGGTCATAGTAAGTAAGCAAAGGCAGAAAATGCTAGGGCGAGCCCTAGCTGCAGTGATGGCAGCCAGCATCCCACAGACAGAACTCCTTTCTGCTCTTCTCTTGAAGATCACTTCAAATACAAAGGGCACTGATCCACGTGGGCTGCAGAAAACACTTCCATATGGGCACAATATCAGATGCTTGGGTCTTCAAGTGCTTTAAGTGAATGGGGGAAAAAAAAAATACAGTGTAGGCCTTTCATAATGTACCATTTCAATTATCTCACTGTTTTGAACCTTGTTTTAACCCCAATAAAGATCTCGCATAAAAGTTTCTTCTAACCTGTGCAAAAAATACCTGTCTACCTTCTTTTTATTTTCTTCTCTCAAAGCTATATCCCTGTCTTTCTTTACACTGCTTTTCTCATCTTGGAAATAAAATAGGGAGTCTATTTAAATGGATGCTGTTTCTCTTTTACTCATACACCAGAAACTTAGAAATCTGGCTTATTCATTCCAGAAGGATATTTTGGGGACAGGCATGCAGGAGGGTGGGGGAACCTCATTACCTTGTCAATCAAATGTGTATTTGCAAACAGTTGGTTCATATCAAATAATGTGGGCTTGGATGGAAAACAAATGTATTGTGCTCATTAAATTTTTTTTTTAAAAAAGAGATGACAGAACAAATGCATTCGTGTGTATTAAACTACTTTTACTTTTATGATATGATTTTTTTTCTTTCTAAAAATCCCTTTTCTTCACACTTATAAAAAAATAATTTTTTTCATTGCATGTCAAAGTTGATTCCCTAGTGTTTGATTACTGTTTCACCAAAAGGAAAATAAATACAATGTGTGCTATTAAAGTAATTCAGTGCAAATTGGGCATAACACAAAATTACATTATTAACAGCTGTTAAATGACTATAAAATGTAATTAGACACACTCAATTCACTACTCATGAACTGGACCTGGTTTCTAAAATATCAATTTAGAACTTTGATTATTCATGACAAAAGAGAACATATTTAGACTCTAGGTTTGAATTCCTGGTAATGGATGTGTCCCCCTAAGACCTTTACTGGGATTCCAAACAGAAAGAGGAGGAGGAAAGAGTTGTTTAAGCAGAGAAGGAGGGGGATTGTGAGTTGTCCTGTGGGTGCCGGTTTCCCACTGAATCCCTGCCAGCTGCAGTGAGGCATGAGTGCGCTGGTTAAATTTTAACTCTCTGCTTACAAAGAAGCAACAAAGCCCAGCACAGATACTTCTGCTCTAGATGTTTATGGCTTACTCTTCTTGACTACCTCACTTTCTAACATGTCCCATTCATCTTATTAATAAAAATAAAATAAAGCCAGTTGAAAACTACGGAGATGTTTATACCTATGTTTTGCTTCTCTGTGGCAGGATGGAGGGAGGATGCCATAATGTCCAATATATGCTTTGAGATCCACAAGGGAACATAAACTGGTTCTCATCACAAACTCCTCTTACTCTAGTCATCTGGCCCTTCCTGATCTGCCCCGACCTACCTTCCTGGTCTAATTTCCAGCTTCTCCTCTCCCTGGCCACGGCAACCTGCTATTTTTTCACACATGCCTTAACTAGATCGCTTTCCCTTTTCACAGTCCATTCTTGCCTTCAAGTTATAGTGTGACACAAATCTTCTTTTCCTAGACCGTCAACTAAATCCCCAATAAGAGGTCCCCTTTCCGTCCTCAGATCTCCAGGAGCCCTCTGTCTGAGTCTCTTTTATGATAGTTACTATAACATTTTCTCATGAGAGGTCCGTATAGTGCAGTGTTTAACAGCATGGACTCTGGAGCCAGACACAATTTTGTTGCAATCCTGATGCTTCTAGTTCCTAGTTGTATGTTTATGGGCAAATTGTATCAATTCTCTGAGCCTCAGTGTCCTCATTTATAAAATGAACACAACAGTAATTTCCTTAGCCCCAAATCCTGAGGCCAGAAGAGTTTTGAAATTCAGAAGTTTGGGGCTTGTAAAAGGTATAGTGCACACTTTGTGTGCTATAAAACACCCTGAAGTACATCTGGGATGCTGCCCTGAAAGCAACTACTTTAGTATGCCTACAGTGAAATAAATGAACAATGACACAAAGTGCGATAAAATGACAAATAGCTCATTGTCAGTGTGGGTTATCTTTTGCTGCCAAATTCATCCTAAAGAAATCATATGAATCAACTATGGATTTGTAAAGCTTTGTGTTTTAGAATTGGGGATCGAGGATTATGGACCTGTGAGGGTTAAATGAAATGTGTATAAGACAACATGGTGCCAGCATATAATCAGTGCTTAATGAAAGTAAGCTATTGTTACATAATCATTTGTGTATTTGGCTTTAACCCCTTATTGGCAGCTAGTGCTTGGAGAGGTAGAGGTTGTGTCTTAAAAGTCCAACATCTCACATTGCATTGTCTTTGACTGGATGAAGACATCATCATATTGCTTAAATACATTTCCAGTCACAGTAATGCAGAGCCTTATAAATGGCTATAATCTAAATGCTAGATCTGAGTTCCTACAATCCATTCCAATTCATTCCAATCTGAATTCCTAGATCCATTCCATATGGTATGGATCACCAAGAGGCAAAATACATTAAAATGAAGTCTCATGGTTTTTTACAGGGAGGGTTAGATTGTTTCATCTTGGGCAGCGCCTGTGGCTCAAAGGGGTAGGGCGCCAGCCCCATATGCTGGAGGTAGTGGGTTCAAACCCAGCCCTGGCCAAAAACTGCAAATAATTAATTAATTAATTTAATTAAAAAGATTGTTTTATCTCTTACAACACCCACACAAACATGAACAGCTTTCAGAGTGGGAAAAGAATGCAGATAGGAGGAAACACACTATCCCCAACCTGGCAGGAGTGAAAGCAGAAGCCAGAGAGAGGCATTTGACCCAGAGGTCATGTGAAGCCAGAGTGGGAACTGAGGGAGAGTAGCTAACTCCTGGGTGGGATGAACACTTTGGTGGCATGAGTTGGTGGTCTGAGGGCTGTCACCCTCCAAACCGCAGCCAGCACAATCAAGACTAATTGGTCTTTGTCGGCAGCCTCAATGCAGGCCCCAATCTGAATAGTCTCCTTCTCTCTGGCTGACACCCCTAAGAAGATTCAGCATTTGTGAGTTATTTGGCCAAGCCTAACTGGAAGCAATAAAACCTTTAGAGTCCTTCCAAGATCTTTCTACAGGGAAGAAAGATCCTGCGGGCAGGTTAGAGGAGCTTGTCTTCGCTCAACAGGAGTAAAAGCCTCAATGAACCCCATTTGGGATATTCATACAGATGAAGGGAGAGTAGATCCCTAAGGAGAAAAATGAGCTGCCTTCTACCCTGGCTGAGATATGGTTTATTGAATGGCAGGTCACTTCACTTGGCTGATCAGCCATTTGTCATATGTGACTGGAAGTCTTTGGGAAGTAGAGACTAGGAATGTAAAAGGAATCAATGAGAGTTCTGGCCCAAGAGAAACATTTTCCAGCATGAATTCATTCATTAATTCATCTAAAGTATGCTTTTGTCTTTCACCTCAAGGCCACTCCTGAATTCAAGATGGTCTTCTTGTAGGAACTAGTCCTTTTAATAGGCCATAGGGCCTGCCAAGAGCTAGCCAGTCCCACAAAGGTACTTAGATTCAAAGAGGTTCTTTAAATGCACAAGGTGGATTGGATTCATTTTGAAATGATGATATCACATCTAAAGATTTGTCTAGGAAGTGACAAACCTGGCTGCTATTGTTTCAATTTCAAAAAAGAGGGTATATGTGCACCTAGAAAGTTCACAGGGGTGGTGGTGGGGGTTCTGGCCGGTTATTTTAGGGATGCTGCCACCATCGAAAACATTTGTAAGACCCACTATGGGGGACTATCTTCAATGTCTGCGTGATATTCTGAAGGATTTCTTCAATGATGACAAACCTATATCTTTGGAAGTTGAATCTGATTTTTGGAAAGAAGCCATAAATTACCCAAAGACAAAAATCAAGTAGGTAGCCCAGGAAATACCATTTATATATAGAGTAATGTCCAGAAACAGTGGCTCATACTGTAGTCACAGAACTTTGGGAGGCCAATGAGTTCAAGACCAGCTAGGGCAACACAGTGAGACCCTTATGAGTGGGATTTTGCCCTTATATGAAGGATACACTCTCTTGCCCCTTTTCACTCATTTGAGAACACAACAAGAAGTCAGCAGTCTACAACCCAGAAGAGGGCCCTCCCTAGAACCCGACCATGCTGGCACCCTGATCCCAGACGTCTAGCCTCCAGAACTGTGAGAAATAACATTTAGTTATTTATTAACCACCCACTCTAAGGTACATTGTTATAACAGCCTGTCCTGACAGTAAGCAGCTCCTGTGGGCACTCACACAGCATGATCGATACCAAGAATCCTGTTTGGCTTTCCTGGGAGGTCTTCCCAGTGGCCTGTGTAGAAATCGCCTATCTTCACTGTATGAACCAACTAGGAAAACCAAAGTACCATTTGATCCATCTAACTCAAGAAATACTAACTGCTGATCAGTAATGGACCTAAGTATGTAAAGACTTTAGATACCAGCACCTAGTGATTAATAACATGAGCTCGGAGCCAGAATGAACTGGCCTCAAATCCTGATTCTACTACCAGCCTATGTGGCTTCAGGCTAATTACTTAACCTCTCTAGCATCAGTGACTTCAGATTCAGTGGGATAACAGTAACACATACATACGTCCCAGCACTGTTGATAGGGTAAAATGAGATCGTGCGTGCACAGCCCTCAACATGGTACCTGTCACATAACAAATACTATAAACATTTTAGCTATTACTATTATAAGAGCAACAGTAGGCACTGGTCAGGAGCTAGTTTAGAACCAGTCTGCTAGGCTGGAATCACAGCTCTGCTCATTACTTACTGTGTGACAAAGCCAAGTAACCTCTCTGAGCCTGTTTTCCCATCCATAAAATGAGGGTAATAATTTTTCCTTCTTCCAAGGCTTGAGGATTCAAAAGAATATATATTCCATGTGGATTTTTGTACATGTAGCTGGGTTAGGGGAAAATAAAGGAAAAAAAAAATAAAACAATAGAAACGGTTCAATGGAACATAAGTTTGGGACTCATTACACACTATATGCCCTTCTTAGAAGGTCACAATGCACTTAGTCATGTGACTAAAGGCTTTGACAAGCACTGTAGTAAAGCAACCCTATTAATGTTATATAACTCCATGATTATATAAACTATATAACCTAGAACCCCTTTTTATGCCACATATATTAACACCTGGTGAACCAGTATCCAGAAGATATTTACAATGTTTGATAAAGTATAACGTTTCAGTAATGTTAGCAATCAATGTTGGATATTATGTCTTAATTCACAGAAAGGATGGTGCTACAACTGAGGTGAGTAACAGGGTCTGTGATTTTCTCTGCCAGTTTTTCTCTAGTAAGCAGGCATCTCCTGGTTGCATAGCAGAGAGTAGATGGGGCTCTCTCAATTGCTTGTTCTTGTGTTCGTTGCAATTAAGGCAGAGTTGACAACCATAGAAATCAGAAATAAATCAGGCCTTGGAAGCATATGCTTTGCTCCTTGACCATTACCCAGACTTTTAGCACTAGTACTCTGCATCCAAAGTCAAGAGAAAAGACACCAAGGCTAGCAGTGCACTCTCCTCCCCTTCCTGCTTAAAGTTCTCAAGCACGTTCTCCCTTCGCTTTACCCTGCCCCAACCGTACACACGCACTGCACCTCACATCCTCACCCTAGGAGGACAGTGCCTGTACCAGAGGGAAAGCACTGGCCTGGGAGACAGGAGACCTGGCTTTTACTCTGGCATGGCCACTAATTAGCCACATAACCTTAGGGAAAACCCAAGTGAGCCCATGTCTCTAGGCTCAGATTCCAAACGTCATAAGTTGTGAGATTGACCTAGATGATTTCAAAACTTCTTTCTAGCTATAGCATCAACATTCAGAGTGGACACAGAAAATCATGCTTATTTTTTCAGAGTAGGAAACAGGTCCTGAGTGATGAAGTGACTTTCCCCAAATCATACCAATAGTCAATGGGTCAGAACTGAGACAGGTCTCTTGACCTTCTGCCTTCCTGTCAGAGAGCTGCAGTGTTCTCCTAAGATTTCCCTGTGTTCTAGGAAATGCTGAATACGACATGCAAAAACACAGGTAATTAAAAACCAAGCCAAACAAAAAAGATCAGATTATACACTCTTATAGTCTTAAAACATCCTTTAAATAGCCCCATAGGCTCTTTTATTTGTTTATTTATTTATTTGGCATTTTCCTTCTCATGTTTGTTCATCTTTTCTATGTTGGGTCCCCACTCCTTCCTTCCTTTTCCTTATTAGGCTCTATATGTTTTTCTTGCTATTTACCTACTCTACTCTTCTTTCCTAACCTTCTTCCCCTGCTACCCTTATTTACCCTTCACCTTTGGGCCCTGTATCCCAAAAAAAAGGTTAGAGACAGTTAAATCAGGTCGAGGTCCAATATCACCAGCTCATTAACCAAGAATCTAACTATTATTCTTCACCGCCCTCCATAGCACCAATGACGGGTAAGATTCCCAAAGCGGGGACAACCTATGACAGGGACCAAACCATTGATATTTGTATCCCCATGAGGGTAAGACTGAAACTGTAAGAGCAGGCAACCTAAGACAGGGGCTATGTTTTTCCACCATACAAAAAACAAAGAGGGAATTGTTGGGCCCTGCCATGTGCCTGAGGCCTAGTGCAGCTTCCCGAGCCTGACTAGAAGTAGATCCATCGAGCTACTTCTGCATAGCAACGACTCAGCAAGGCCCAGCCTGAAACTGCCTCTACCTAGATACAGCCAATGTGGTACCATGCCACTGGCCCGACCCTGTCACGCACCTCTTCCCCCACCTTCTTTTCCCACCCCTTCTCCACAATAAAAAAAAAAATAATAAATAAATAAATATTAAAAAAATAAATAAATAAAGACAGTTGATTTTCTCTATGAACAAAAGCACTTTAATACTCAAAATTTGCCTTTGAATTATCACATTTTTACACAGTAAGGTATCATCTTGTAAATTGTTGTTTGCTTTTGCTTAATCCTTTCTTTTAGAAACTTAATCAGGTATTCAGAAAGTGATCTGGGAGTCAACCATTTGTAATGCATTTTATAAGTATCTTAGCAAAACAAAGATTTAATGGTCATTCTTAAAACACTGTTTTATTGGCTTTAATCAGGTTATCAGTTCATCTATAAACTCTTAGAAAGATACCAACCCATCCCCTAAAAAGATTTGTAAATTTAATGTCTTTTCCAAGGTAGAAGACAAGAACAAATGTAATCCAAGCCAACAGTGTCTAATGACTTTAAGCTTGATTCTGGTGTTGCTTCTTCACTTGATACCATATAACTTTATTTATATGAGTATGGAGAACTTTGATATAGAATATTCATCATTTTGTCAAATCCCATTTTCCCTCTTTATCTTGTTCTGCATGCTGCAACCAATATAATTATGCAGTACATCCATTTAAAACACATGACAACTCTCCTATAAAGAGGCCCCTATGTAATAGGTGTTTTTTCTCTTTAATAGCCTGCTCTGTTTCAGTTGTCTTTTTGAAATACTAAGATTGGGTAAAAAGTAATTAGCTATATTTTACCAGAGATCTTTGACAGAGTAACAATTAGTTATTGGATTATTTTAACTTCCCTATGCAAATTCACTTATTTGCTTGGATAGTCAAAATAGTGAGTTTAAAGTTAGCTGCAGGGGGGTGACATAATTATGGTTGTTAAGAACAAGATATTTCTGCTTAAGGGAATCACAGACATTTTTACAGAAGAGTAAGTAGGAAAAGAAGAGTAAGTAGGAAAAGATACATTGATCAGAGAGCTATTGGGAATAAAGTCAGTCAGTTACTCCAGAAAAGGAGACAGAGAGAGGAGAGGAGAAAATACCAGAATCCAAATGAGAAGGAATTGTATGCTAGTAAACAAGCAAATATTAGCAAGACAATGTTTTACTTCTATGAATCATCAAGCTATAGTGTTTGTAACCAAGTCATTACTTACTTTACTCAACAAAGCAGCTCACAGAGCAGGCGGAACAGGCAGAAATAAAAGTTCTGGCTACCCTTAATTTTGAGTATACTATATCTTCATGTTTTTTTAATTCCAAATGCTTTATATATCATAAAAGGGAATAGAATCTATTGGTACACTAAGAGTTAAAATAAGAATTAGATGCTAGGATAGGGTTAAATGGAGTTAAATTTGGAGTGCTTATGTATATATTATGTTTCTTTTAATTATGTGCCAATTTGCATATTTTCATAAAAAACAAATTTAACAAAGTAATAATTAATGAACATATCAGTTAACAAAATATATTTACTTTAACAAAAAGGCAACATGGCCAGTATCATTGGTGTGGGAGAAAACAAATTACATAGCTTCCAAGAGCCTTGGCTTTGCTTCTAATTATGCCATCAATTTTCTCCCCACTTGAATAAGTGATTAATTAAAAGACCTCCACTTCTATACCTGTAAAGTACAGAATTTAGGATAGACAAGTATTTTTCAAACTTAGTCTTCAGCCAGGAAACAATTTGTTGAAGCGGACATCTTATCTGGAAACCTAGTGTGCAAACCTAGAGCTGTTCTGCTTGAAGCTGAGGTGGGATGAGCACCCTGGAGGCTTCTGAACTCCACCTGCTCCTGACCCACTACCTCTCCAACCTAAAACGGCATGGGGCAGCCTCTTCCAGAACAGCAAACATTGGGGAAATCAACCACTCTTCAGAGGCTATTTTTTGGGGGGTGCCTATTTCTCTTTTCAAATCACTGTGAAATTTCCGGTTTAAGGGGATCTGCTTTGGGGACACTATGTAATGATTCTGCTTTCTTTCTTTTTTTTTTCAGTTTATTTTTTCAGTCATATTTTGAATTACCTTTTCTTTTGTCCTTGGTTCTCACCAGTTGTTATTAGAATTGTCGCCTATGCCACATTAGGACATCAGAATGTTCCAGCCACCCTTCATTTAAAGAATACTATATCCTGATGTTTTATAACTCCAAATGCTTTATATGTAGTTGTGCTAACAGTTTGTTTATAAAATGTAATAATTAATGGTTAATTCACTTAGTTGCAATGTTTTTGCTAATACTGTTGACAAGAACAATATACTCTTTCTCTTGATGTCATTTCTCTCGTTACTAGTATTGGGGGATTAAATAAGATATTTGTACCAGAATGTTTATCACAGCCCTATTCATAATTGCTAAGTCATGGAAAAAGCCAAAGTGCCCATTGATCCACAAATGGATTAATAAATTGTGGTATATGTACACCATGGAATATTATGGAGACTTTGGAAAGAAAGATGGAGACTTTACCTCTTTCATGTTTACATGGATGGAGCTGGAACATATTCTTCTTAGTAAAGTATCTCAAGAATGGAAGAAAAAGTATCCAATGTATTCAGCCCTACTAT
>CAUYPK010007266.1:0-16535 GCA_963574355.1 Loris lydekkerianus | reverse complement strand
TATAATCAGGGGTTTTGGAGTATAAGGATTCAGGATTTTTAACCATTTATTTATAATGCTTTACTGTCTTAAATGGTTTATTCACTTTATTAAAGTTGCCATTGAATACTATGGGTTAATGTGGTATGTTTCATTTAACCTATTGATTCCTCAATTATAGTAATTGTTTTGGGTATAGATTTTTATTTTTGACATTTACCAGTGGCTGCTGCATTTTCCACCTTGGCTTATATTTGAGTCACTAAGTTTTCCCAGATTTTTAGGGTAAAATTAAGGGGGTTGGCTTATACTCGAGTATATATGGTACGTTTGGTGATTTAATGTGGTTTTCTTTTATTTTTAAGATGTTTTCCATATATTATCTCAGATAAAAGCAGTCATTAAAAGCATCAGGGGGTTATTGGCCTAGGATAAAGGTCTTGTAAGATGCTAGTCAGAGAAATAGAAGGGGCATGCTAGATTAAAGGAGAACTTGAGAAAATACTAAGAGGAAGAAGTAAAAGCATGTCTAAAGCTGGAAAGAAAGTTTTTTCTTTTCTTTTCTTTTTAACAGAGTCTCACTATGTTGCCCTGAGTAGAGTGCTGTGGCATCAGAGCTCACAACAACATCAGACTCTTGGGCTTAAGTGATTCTTCTGCCTCAAGCTCCCAAGTAGCTGGGACTACAGGCACCTGCCACAATGTATGGCTATTTTTTGGTTGCAGTTGCTATTGTTATTTAGCTGGCCTGGGTCGGGTTTGAATCCATCAGGCTCTGTGTATATGGTCAGTGCCCTAACCTCTGAGCTATGGGCGCTGAGCTTGGAAAGAAAGTTTGAGGCCATCCTGGCTGTTGTCGTGATCTTAAGTGAGGAACTGAGAATTTCCTAATGAAACATGAGAACCATTAAGTGTTTGATTTCTTTAAAAATTTTGAGAATTTAAATAACTTAGTTATATTTACAAATAAGATTCTAGCAGTTATATACAGAGTGAATATAAAGAAAACACAGGTAAAGAAAACAGTGTTCGTGTTTCAGAGTATTCTTTAAAAATATAGCCTTAGTCTGGATATTTTGATAGAAATATTCAGCAGGCCTTTGGAAAATTGTAGCTCATTTAATCATAAATCTGGAGGGTTGGACAAGGGATCCATCCACATGGTGAGATACCAAAGACCTCCAAGTGGAATGATAATTGAATGAGATTAGAGAAAGCCTAGGTCGGGACTCTTGATGAGGTGTTTTGCTGGAAGGAGCAAGATGTCCCAGAGGAGTAGTAATCGGAAAAGTAAGACAGTTAAAGCATGAAGAAAAAAAAAAAAAAAAAACATAACATCAATCTGTTAATATGTGTGACAGAAGCTTCCCTGAAAGACACAGGAGAGGCAGAATATGCCTGATTTAATGAATAGAGTGAGTAAACCCTGGTAAGCATCATCTGGATTAGTCAAGATTACGTGCGTACTTGGCACCTTTGTCCAGGTCATTTGGCTATAGACACATGAGTTTATTTCTGGGCTTTCTATACAAAAGTACTAACCAAAACAGCACGTTATTGGCATAAAAACAGGCTCGAAGACCAATGGTCAAGTGACTTTTGGCAAAAGTGCCAAAATCATTCAATAGGGTCAGAATTGTCTCTTCAATAAAAAGGCCCTGGGAAAACTGGATATTAATATAAGAACAAGTGAACCTGGACCATACTGAACATCATATTCAAAAATTAACTCATTTAAAAGGATATTTAAAAGCTCAAAGGACTAAATATAAAAACTAAAAGTAAAAAATTCTTTGGAGAACACACAGCAAATCTTCATGACTTTGGAGTTAGCACTGGTTTCTTAGATATACATCAAATGTACCAATAACATAATGCTGGATAAATTATGCTTTGTCAAAATTTAAAAACATGAGTCAAAGGAGAGCATCAGAGAAATAGGAAAATACCACACACCGTGGGGAAAATACTTGTAACTCATGTATCTGTTCATGAGCTAATGTTGAGAAAATATAAAGAAATGCTACAATTAAAAAGACAATTATAAAAGGAGCAAACAATTTGCATAGACATTCTCCAAAGAAGATATACACATAAATTCTAGGCACATTAAAGATGTTCAACGTCAAGGGCCATCAGGAAAATGCAAATCAAAACTGTAATTAGATAGCATTTCAGAGTTCCTTGAATAGTTATCATAAAATGGAAAGAAAATAATATGTCTTGGTGGAAATGTTGAGTAATTGGAAAATTCACACCTTATTAGTAGAAGCGTAGACTAGAACAGCCACTGTGGAAAACTGGCCGTTCCTCCAAAGGATAAAAAATGTTAGCGTATGACCTGCTAATTCCACTATTTGGTATTTATTCAAAGAATTGAAAACAAGTATATAAATAAAAATTTGTATACAAATGTTCATGGTGATAGTATTTACAACGGAAAGGTAGAACCAACTAAAATGTCCACCAGTGGATAAATGAATAAAATATGGTACATCCATACAATGGGGTATTAATTAGCTATAAATAGTAATGAACTACTGGTAACAAAATGTCACGTTTCAACACAGATGGACCTTGAAAATATTATGGTAGGTAGAAGCAATGAAATGCAAATGGTGGTGGGGAGGTTGTATGATTTTATTTCTATGAACTATCCATTATAGTCAAATCCATGGAGAACGAGGGCAGGTTTGAGGTTACTGGTAGCTGCATGTAGGGAGATGTGCAGAAATATTTCTTTGAGATGATAAAGTTCTGGATGTAGATAGTGGTGATGATTGCACAATGTTGTCAATACACTTAATACCACTTAAGTGTACACATTAAAATGGTTGAAATGGTATAAGCTTTGTTTCCCAGTTTTTATCGCAATAAAAAAATAGAGCAACTAATACAAATAGATATCAATTTCAGAGATTTATAATTAAATTTAAAAGTACCTTGAGGGGTAAGAAAGTATTCCGCATTCACATAAAGAGAGGCAAAGGATTTTCTCAATTATACACCAACAGAGATCTTACCTCTTCCATTTTAGAACCTCATTCAGGGTTTAATAACTCATTGTATTTACCTCAAAGAATTGTTTATTCCATAGGGCATAAAATTTTTCTTTTCACAAATAATGGGGGGAAAATGAACAAAAAGGAACCAGTTTTTCTGTCATCCTTCACCAGAGAAAGAATAAATCCTATCATTGCCCTAAAAGATACCACCAAATGCTCAAATAAACCCTATTCCCAATTATTACGAATGAGGACTCCACAAAAATAAAGCTCTAGTGTTACTTATGAATAACCTCAGAAACCAAGGGACCTATTTAAATGGCCTCTGAAGTACGGTTTTAGTCAATGTAGCTTAATGGGGGGCTGACAGCTGAGTTCAATTGGGAATATTGGTGGAATATAAAAAACATTTCAAAATATGATTTTTTAAAAAGTAAAACCATGACTATCATACACATAGAAACATTAGCATGTCAAATATTATCTCATTAGAACTATAAACATGTAGATGGCAACAGTAGTTCAAAGAGCATTTTGTAAAATCGTTTTGAATAGTGTACTAGGAAAGACGTTTTGAAATAATTTTGCTAAATTAGAGAACAAACATTAATATCTCATAGAGAATTTACTGTAACTTTTGGGGTGATATTTTTTCTTTTGTGCAAAAATCTATAATGTGTATCTGCATTGATTCCAAGTTCTTAATTATTAAATAGCAAAGCCAAATAGAGGCACATTCCCCTACATAATTAAATAATATTTAAGTCTGCCACATAACAGCCAATAGGACATTGGAAACACCTGATGACTACCAGTTTGTCTTAACTCCTACTTTAAAGATTTTCATATTATATGACTATATATACATTGAAAAAATAAATGACATATAACAAAGACAATTAGCAAAATGGGGGAACGATTAGCAACAACTAAACTCAAATGCTTTTTTAAAGTTATATAATGTTGAAAATGTTATATATTTATGTAAGAATTACTTATGTATTTATAAGAAAATAAAAATATTCTACTTGAGAAATCGAAATATTTACAAATAATCACAGATAACTCTCAAAAACTTCCCTATTACACACAAGGGGAAAAAAGTCAACTCGTTAGTAATCAAGAAAATGCATATTAAAAGTATCGTCAGATACATTTGTTTACTTTTCAAATGAAATTTTTAGTGATAGCTTTGCTATTATGATGATACAGGCACTCACAAAGTGTTAATAGGAATATAAATTGCTTCAGTCTTTCTAGGAGCGATTTTACATATGTCTTAACAGCTTTAAAAATGTTCAAAGACTGCTGTGTACTGATTTATTTCTGGAAATATATCCTAGGAATACAATGAATAATTTAGCGTTAATTCTAAAAAACAAACTTTGAAAATAACCTACAATATGATAAATGTGATATTAGTGCTTTCATTAAAAATTAAATGATCAAATAATTTTTTTAAAATGAGGCAATGATCATGACAAAAATTTTCTGTAATGTCTAATATAGTATTATATAAATGTACTGCTCTCAGTTAAACTCAGATCCAGCTCAGCACATTCTTGCCAAACAGTGGAAGCTTTTGTGAGACGCTTCCTCTCAACCGATTAACCATCTCATTTTAAATATACTCTGCACATGTTCACTAATTAGAAGTGTTTTGGGCAGTCATAAAATAGTTCCATTGTAACTAAGCTGGTTGGCCAAGGCTCCATGAATGTTGCTATTTTTAAAATAGGTCTTAGACAAATGCCTAAAATGGTCAATGGAAATGTGATTACAACACTATGCTATAGATAAAGCAATTTCCAGGAATTAGCGGGACGCTTCAGTATCCTGTAGAGAGAACTCCATGAAGGGAAGCAAACGACTGTAGAAAAGGTAAAGACTGAGGCATGAACTTGAACGTGGGATGCCAATTTGAGGACCTGTAGACCCTTTAGAGAAAAAGTAAAATAATATTGACTGCATTAGCATGAAGCCAATCTTCAAATGGTAAAAAGTTTCATTATTAATAATTGGTTCTGAAAATCGATCATTGTTGTTTACAAAGTAGTTACAAATTACCTAGGCACAACCAAAAACTCGTGTTTTATAGTGAATGTGTTCTCCTAAGGGGGAGAACAGTCTCCGTTTTCTTCCCCACAAAATTGTCAATGAATATAAGCCACTGAGGTTACAGCATGAATTTCTCCTTAATCTTTACCCATAGACAAAGATTGATAAAGAAGTTGTGAACAATGTGTGTGTCCTATATCAGTAAACCACTGGTCTAGAAGTGACAAGTGTAGAGATGTAGAAACCATCTTCATTGGTTTCTATGGAAACGCTCCACTGTCCTGGGGATAGTCAAAGGTTCTTTTTTCTTCCCCCCTCATATAAATATCAGTTTTCCCAATTCTTTTATTTAATGGAAAGAATTATTTCTTTTTCTTTATAACACACCAGGATCAAACATTCTAGATATTAAATACTGTTTTCAATAAACAGTATGTGAAATACATCCTCAAAAACACAATGTTTAATTTTCTATTTGTAGAATGCTAAGAAGACTATATTTCTATATGAAGCTCTATATTTCTGGAGCCAGAAAAAGACTCGGGAGTTAGGCTGAATGTATCTAAAAGACAGAGTAAACTCTGATAATCTCATGGTGCCTAGAGTACCAAGTTACAATATGTAGTATGAGGAGGATTTGAGTCTCAAGCAAACAGGTTGCTTCCCCTTAACACACCTGGGATATTTTTAATTTGGGAGGGCACAAGATGAAACTAAGCTCAGGATCCTCTAAAAAGAAGGATGTAATAACACATGTGTATGTTCTGTGGAACAGCCAGAGATTTGTCAGGCTTTTATTTTTATTTTCTTTAATTTCAGAATATTATGGGGGTACACATATTTTAGTTACGTAGTTTAGTAAACATTAAATTGAGGATGAAGTGTGCCCTTCACCTAGAAAGTGTGCATTGTCTCCAATTAGGTGTGAATTTACTCCCGTCCCCTCCCCAACAAGCTTAATTTCCAATGAGTATTTACTTCCACTTGTGCACATAAACATTGATCAATTTTTTACATTTTGGTATTGAGTATATGTGGTGTTTGTTTTTCCATTCTTTTTTTTTTTTTTTTTTTTTTTTTTTATGAGTACAGGATGTTTTCCAGATCCATCTAGGTTGTTATAAAAGATAATAGACATTTTTTTAATGGCTGAGCAATACTCTATGGTATACATATACCATATTTTATTAACCCACTCATATATTGGTGAGCGTATGTGCCCACATCTTTGTGAATTGTGCTGCTATAAACATTCAAACACAAGTGTCTTTGTGATAGAATTTCTTTTTTTCCATTGGGTAAACATCCAGGAGTGGGATTTCTGGATCATATGATAGGTCTATTTTTAGTTAAAACACTAATAGGACCATGACCAAGGATCTGACTTAAACTAGGAAAGGTTGAGATTTAAAGTAGCTGAAACCCAGGTTTGACCACAATCAACCCCTGAAAGGATTGATGTAGTTTAAGTCTTTCACTCTACTTACCCTATATATAAAAGTGTAAATTTGGTGAAAGATATTATCTGGAAGCACCTTTCATAAACCTTTATAGACAATTCTTGGCATTAAATTAAATATTACTGGACATACCAAGAGCAAGAATACACGACCAAAAATCAATAGGAAAAAAAAAGACAACATGCTAAGACTTTCAGATGATCTCAGCATTGGAGTAAGCAGACAAGGTCTTTAACATAAAGACATATTTACATTCTACAAATGTAAATAGTGGAGAAAAAATATACAAGAATTCCAACTGAAGCTTGGAACCAAATAAAAATTCTATAATAGAATTTAAGTTAAAAATAACATTAAATAGATGCAGAAAATGGCAGAAAAATCAACAGGTGGGATAAGTTGTAATAAAAAGTAAAATGATAGGATAACTCAATAATATGTCAACAATAAAGATAAATGTGAGTTGAATTAAACCCCCAGTGAGCAAAGGTTGTCAGAATTAATAAAGATAGGAGATACATGTCAAATTTAAAGGTATAGATAATTCGAAAACCCAAAGATAAAATGATATACCATGCTTACGTAGTAAAGGTAGACCAGCATAGTTATACTAAAATCAGACAAGTTTATTTTAGCAAAGAATCTTATCGCTAAAAATTAAGAGAGGTATCTTAACAAAATAGTCAATTCATAAGGAAGATATAAAAATCCTGAATTTATATATGTCTAATAACACTTCAAATTCTATAAAGCAAAGATTTTTTTTTTAAAGGTGATATCGTTTCTGAACAAGAAAAAAATTCTATAAAGGACTTTTTGAACTAGAAAATGGAGATTGAAAATGAAGTGTACTCAGAAGGGATGATAGATGGGGAGAAAGGAATGGTTAAGAATTGGAGAGTTTGGTAAAATAAAACAGAATTGCAGTTGGGCACTGAGCAAGTGACGTGGATAGGTAGCTACAAACAGTATGGGAGGTTTCGCTTTGTGATTTTCTAACTTCAGTATGTGACCACAGGAGTGAAAGGCTGAGGAAAAAACGTGGAGGAAAAGCAATTTTTATAGAGATGGTAAAATATATGCAATACTAGGTATCCATAACACCAAGAGTAGGAATATAAAGAAAGAGTGTGAGTTGGTGTATAAAATATTCATGTGTGCATGAGTTCATACAAAGGAGGCACAGAGAATGGTGAAGAGATAATCCCTTAAATAAGGGCAGAGAGAAAACAGAATAAACTGATAATAAAATTCTTAATATAAGGATTTTTAGGAGAGGAAATGACTACATGGATATGAAGTAAAGATATATACTGTAACTTCTGACTCTGAGAAACAAAGGTATCTGAGAATTAAGATCCCTTAGAGTATATCCTATACAGTATTATTCATAAGGGGTAACTGGATTCAATTAAAGCAAAGGGAGAAACATTCTGAATAATATTTAGGGCATATGGAAGCTTTCTTTCTTTCTTCACATAGTAGATGCACAATCGACATTTATCAAATTTCTAGTTTTGATAGTATGAAAGAAACGGAAGACTAAGTTTACTCCCTTTGACTAGGGCATGTGGCTTGATGATTGGTTGGATATAGACTAAGCTGAATACATCCAGTAAGATGAATGTTCATAAAAGGAGATGGATAGGCATCAAAATACAGAACAATATGGAGAAAAATACAAAAAGGAACAATGATATAATTTAGGGATAATTTTGTGTCTCAAGTCTCCCAGATATAAATACATGGTGGGTTTTTGTTTTGGTTTTTTTGTTTGTTTTGTTTTTTGGTAAGTGAATTTATTTTTATTACCCTAAGGTATAATATCATAGATTTTGGATCAACCCCAAGATTCCTTATTGCTTTCTTCAATTGTGTATTTTAAATTCAAAAATAGTTTCTTTTTGAAATATATTTTATTGGGCGGCACCTGTGGTTCAAAGGGGTAGGGCACCAGTCCCATATGCTAGAGGTGGCAGGTCCAAACCCAGCCCTGGCAAAAAACCACACACACAAAAATATATATATATATATTTTATTAAGAAAATTTGACATTGGAAGTGCCCATTAACCCATGAATAGATTAATAAACTGGTATATGTACATATACCATGGAATATTATGCAGCCTTTAAAAAGATGGAGACTTTACCTTTTTCATGTTTAAATGGATGGAGCTGGAACATATTCTCCTTAGTAAAGTATCTCAAGAATGGAAGAAAAAATATCCAGTGTACTCAGTGCTATTATGAAACCAATTTACAATCACACACACTTTTATATGAAGAATAGATCACAACTGTGGCCCAGGAGAGAGGAGGGGGGGGGGGTAGGGGAAGGTCAGATCAAGGGGGGGTGAATGGTGGGATCACATCTAAGGTGCATAATGCAAGGGCACAAGTCGGGTCTATTATAGAGTATAAATGTCTTAATAATTAAATGAGATGAGGCATATATTGATGAGTGTGATGTAAGTGTTGCTAATTCTATATGAAATCAGTACATTGTACCCTATAAATGCATTAATGTATACATGATCTATGTGTTTATGATTTAATAAAGAAAAAAACCCTAAAAAACAAAAATAAATCTCCACCAAGCCAGGCCTCCACCATATCCAGACTGCCTTCCAACACCAGAAAGGGATGTGTCATTTTTAGGGCATATTAGCTTACATATACACATGTTTTAATTAGACAGCAGAGCCTGATGGAGCTACAGGGAAATACCAACTATCAAGAAATGCAGATTCCCTATAAACTTGTAATTGATTCAACAAGTTCATTCCATCTGGAGAGACTTTTAAATCATAAATTTGTATTTCATTGGCAGTACTATGTGTGAATAATGGAGTCAAATATTCTTTTGCCATTTTGGAGTACGGTTTATTTACTAAAAACGTTTGCAGAAAAAAAATTGACATGGTCTTAATTCTATTTATCTCCTTTGTGTGTTTTTAGTTACTAGAAAGTTTATAAATTTGAGCCCCCAAAACATTTAATATTGCATGCATATTCAAATTGATTTTTTGGATAGTGAAATTAAATTTTTCCATATTGCTCTCAAAGGTTTGTGATATAAAAGGTAAAGAATCATGACCTTGTTGAATGAAGTATACATAAATTATAAATAGCACACAGAAAACTGAAGATGGAGGATAATGGAAATAATATAAAGAGACTTATTTTAAGTATCTTTATTCATGAATCACATTGACACACTGCTTGGCACCTAAGTAATCATAATATACATTTTTATCAGTATTATATAAACTTACTTTATTCAATTATAATAGCTAAGATGTGTGAATCTTTATGTTAATGATAGGGAGCAGAAACTAACACGTTGTCTACTTTAAACTATCTTTTTTTAAATTTCAGGCTAATGTGAAGGTACAAAAAACTAGGTTACAATATTTGCATTTGTTATGTATAGTCCCTCTTATAGTTAATCCTGTACCCAGAAGGTGTGCCTTGTGCCCTTAAATTCTTCCCAAAATAGGAGCACACTGATGCCCTCTCCTCTTCCCCTCTACCCCTTCCTTGTTCCCTTTCCCTCCAAGTTTAATTGAATTTTTCTCTTATATGGGTGGGTATTGTGTCATCTACTGGCTTCATATTAGTATTGAGCTCATTGGATATTTACTTTTCCATTCTTGAGATACTTTACTAAGGAAAATGTGTTTCAGCTCCATCTAGGTTAATAAAAAGATGTAACGTCTCTATATTTTTTACAGCAGAATAGTATTCCATGGCATACGTATACGACAGATTGTTAATCCATTCCTGAGTGGATGGGTATTTAGATTGCTTCCACAGCTTGGTGATTGTAAATTGGCCTGTGATAAACAATCTACTGCAAATGTCTTTTTTATGATAAAATGATTTTTTTTTTTTTCTGCATAGGTGCCTAGTAATGGGATTGCAGGATCAAGTAGGAGGTCTAGTTTGAGTTCTTTGAGGATTCTCCATACTTCTTTCCAAAGAGCCTATTTTAGTTTGTAGTCCCACCAGCAGTGCAAAAGTGTCCCTTTATCTCCATATCCACATCAGCATCTGCAACTCTAGGATTTTGTCATGTGGGCTATACTCACTGGGGTTGGGTGATACCTCTAGGTGGTTCTGATGTGCATTTCTCTGATGATGAGACAATGAGTTTTGTTTTTTGTTTTTTTTGTAAGTTAGCCATTTATCTATCTTTCTCACAGAATGTTCTGTTCATGTCTTCGCCCATTGATAGATGAGACTATTTGCTCTTTTTTTTGTCTATTTTCTTTAATTGTTGTTTCCTTAGCTGTGCAGAAGCTTTTCAGTTTAGTTAAATCTCATATGTTTATTTGTTGTTGTTGTTGTTGTTGCAATTGCCACTGAAGTCTTCTTCATAAAATCTTTCTCCAAGGTGACTTCTTCAAGAGTTTTTCCCACACTTTCTTCTAAGATTTTCATCATTTCATGCCTTAGATTTTAATCTTGTATCCATCAGTTGTTGTTAAGTGATGAGAGCTATGGGTCCAGTTTCAGTCTTTGACATGTGCTTATCCAGTTCTTCCAGCACCATTTGTTGAATAGAGAATCTTTTCCCCAGCATATGCTTTTGTTTAGTTTATTAAAGATAGCTGTGAGAGACTGATTTCATCTCTTCTATCTTTATGGTTTTCTATTCTGTTCCATAGTCAATGTCTCTATTTTTGTGCCAATATCATGCTGTTTGGATCACTGTGGACTTGTAATATAACCTGAAGTCTGATAGATAGATGCCTCCAGCTTTGTTTTTTTACTAAAAATTGTATTGGCTTTATGAGTTTTTTTTCTGATTCCATACAAAATGAAATCCTATTTTTTCCAGTTCTTCAAAGTATGATGTTGGTATTTTAATGGGGATTACACTGAATATGTAGATTATTCTGAGCAATATAAATATTTTAACAATTTTGATTCTTCCCCACCAAGAGCATGGTGTGTTCTTCCATTGTTAATATATTCTGTCATTTCATTTCTTAGGGTTTTATAATTCTCTTTGTAGAGGTCCTTCACCTTTTTTTTTGTTAGGTATGTTTCTAGGTGTTTCTTTTTCATTGAAGCTACTGTGGAAGAAATTATGTCTTTGATTAATTTCTCAACTTGGCTATTTTTGGCATATACAGATGCTACTGATTTATGGACATATATTTTATATCCTGAAACATTATTGTATTTGTTGATTACTTCAAGGACTCTTACGGTTTATTCTCTGGGAATTTTTAAGTATAAGATCATATCATCAGCAAAGAGCAAGAGTTTGACCTCCTCTTCCCCCATTTGGATACCCTTCTCTTGCTTGATTATATTGGCTAGCACTTCAAGCACTAGGTTGAATGATAGTGGTGATAGAGGACAACCTTGTCTGGTTCCTGTTTTAAGTGGAAAAGATCTGTTTTTACTCCATTCAGTATGATATTAGCTGTGGATTTGTCATAGATGGCTTCAATGAATTTAAGAAATATGCCACCTATGTCTATTTTCTTAAGTGTTCTTGTTAGAAAAGGATTCTGAATTTTATCAAATGCTTTGTCTACTTCTATTGAGAGGACATATGTCCTTTGTTTTTATTTCCATTGATATGGTGAATTACATTATAGGATTTGCGTGTGTTAAACCAGCCTTGCATTCTTAGGATGAAATCTGTTTAATCATGATGTATCATTTTTTTAATGTGTAGCTATAATCTATTAGCTGAGATTTTATTGAGTATTTTTGAATTTATGTTTATTACCGAACTTGGGCTGTAGTTCTCCTTTTGGTTGGGTCCTTTTCTGGTTTTGGTATCAGGATAATGTTTGCTTCATGAAACATGTTGGGAAAGTTTATTTCCTTCTCAGTGTTTTGAAATAGGTTCTGCAGTATCTGTACAAGCTCATCTTTGAAGGTTCTATAGAATTCTGGTGTGAAACTATCTGGTCTCGGGCTTTTCTTTGTTGGAAGCTTTTTTTATTGTTTCATTGACTTAGTGCTTGATGTTGTTCAGTGGATCTATTTCTTTCTGGTTAAGTCTATGGAGATGATGTAATTCCAGATATTACTCAATTTCCTCATTTTCAAATCTCTGGATACTGAGTTTCTTGTATTAGTAAGAGAAAATATCTTATATATCTGTGGTATCTATTGTTATTTCTCCTTGTTTTGTTTCTGATTGAATTTGTTAGAGATTTTTTTTACTTTAATGTTTCTAGTTAAAGTGTCCAAAGATTTATCAATTTTATTTCTCTTTTTGAGGAATGAACTCTGTTTCATTGATTTTTCTGAATGATTTTTTTTTCAATTTCATTGATTTCTGATTTAATTTTGTTTATTCTGGTATGTTTGGGGTTAGATAGCTCTTCCTTTTCTATTTCCTTTAGGTGATTCATTAGGTTATTGATGTGCTATCTTTCTGTTTTTCAGATGTAGACATGTAATGTAATAAATGTTCCTCTTAGGACTGCTTTTGCAGCATCCTACAGGTTTTGGTAACTTGTAGCTTTATTATTATTATGTTTGAGAAACTTAATATGTTATTGTTATGTTTAAGTTATTTCCTACTTTATCTCTTTTTTAACCCAACTGTCAATCAAAACAAGGTTGTTTAGTTCCCAATTCTTTATGTGTAGATGAAAATTTTTGCTGGGATTTTAGCTCCACCTGTATTGCCTTGTGGTTTGATACAAGGTATAATTACAGTTTTTTAAATTTTGTTGAGGTTTGATTTGAGTCTTTAGATATGATCTATTTTGGAATATATTCCATGAACTGATAAGAAAAACATATATTTGTTACCTTTGGGATGATGTGTTCTGTATATGTCTCTTAAGCCCATTCATTCTAGGGTCACATTTACATCTCTTATATCTTCATTTAGTTTCTGTTTAAAGGATCTGTCCAGTTCTGTTAGAGGGCTGTTAAAGTCCTAGCTATTACGGTTCTTACAGGTTATCATATTGCTCAGACCAACTGAGGACTGTTTTATAAATCTGGGAGCATTTAAGTTGGGTACATAAGTATTTAGAATTGTAATATCCTTTTTTTACATTGTTCCTATGACCAGTATGAAGTGACCTTCTTTGTCTTTCTAATCTTCAGTTGCTTTAAATACACTTGCACCTGAAAATAAGAATGTTACATCTCATTTCTTCTGATTTCCATTTGTTTAAAATATTGTCTTTCAACACTTCATCTTGTTTCCTGTTTTTTTCTTCGAGGTCAGGTGTGTTTCCTGAAGATAACAAATACATTATCTAATCAGCTTGCCTGTACCTCTTCAGTAGATAATTCAAGCTATTTACATTTACTGAGAGAATTAATAAGTGTGGTGGAGTTCTATTCATCTTATTTTGTGAAAATTTATTATTTAGTTTTATCCTTTGAACCATTGTGGATGGTAGGTTTTGTCCATTAGTTTCTGGTTGTTTACTTTGCTGGTGGTCCATTGTAATGCTCATTGCGGACAATAGGTCTAAGTATTTTCTGTAGAGCTGGTTTTATTGTGGTGACTTTCCTCATTGTTTACAAATCAGTAAAAGATTTGATTTCTCCATCTATTGGGAAATTCAGTTTAGCAGTATATAGAATTCTGGGCTAAAAAATGTTTTGTTTAAGAACATTAAATGCAGATGTCCAGTCTCTTCTGGTTTGAAAGTTTCAACTGAAAACAGCTGTCACCCTAATGGATTTGCACATTAAGATCAATTGGCACTTATTCTTCACTGCTTACAGAATTTTCTATTTCCCCTTGACTTTGGACAAGATAATTACAATGTGTCTTGGAGATGCTCTGTTTGTGTTGAGATGACCTGGGGTTCAATATTTCTCAAAAAAAGGAGTGTTTCATAAGTTTTAGTGATTCTTGGGAAATTTTCATTTATGATATTCTCCTAAAGGGCTTCCATTCTTTTGGATGTTATTCATTCCCTTCATACTTATAATTGGTATGTTTGGATGGCTTTGTGAAGTTTCATAATTCTACGAGTGAATGTTCTTTCTCTCACTTTCTTTCTGCCTCTTTAACTGCCTGGATTAGCTCAAGAAACTTATACACAAGCTCTGAGATCTTTTCTACTCCCTGGTCTAATCTGTTATTCTTATTTTCTACTGCATCTTTAAGTTATGGGATTGACTCCTTCCATTCCTTAAGCTCTGCCATATTTTTTCTATATTATTCATATCTTACATCCATTATGTGGTTCTGTTTTTGGATTTCCTTTTAAATATTTTCAACTCTCTTGTCAATCCCATTTATTGCATTTGCCATCCATATTTTATTTTATTGATTTTATTTTATTATTATTAAATCATAGCTGTGTACATTAATGTGATCATGGGGCACCATACACTGTTTTTATAGACTGTTTGACACATTTTCATCACACTGGTTAACATAGCCTTCCTGGCATTTTCTTAGTTATTGTGTTAAGACATTTACATTTTACATTTGCTAAGTTTCACAGATCACCTTGTAAGATGCACCACAGGTATAATCGCACTAATCACCCTCCCTCTGCCGACCTCCCCCCGCCCGCCCAGCCCCTTCCCCCCATTCCCCGTTTGTTCGTTTATAATTGGATTATAGCTTTCATGTGAAAGCCACAAATTAGTTTCATAGTAGGGCTGAGTACATTGGATACTTTTTTCTTCCATTCTTGAGATACTTTACTAAGAAGAATATGTTTCAGCTCCATCCATGTAAACATAAAAGAGGTAAAGTCTCCATCTTTCTTTAAGGCTGCATTATATTCCATGGTATACATATACCACAATTTATTAATCCATTTGTGTATCGATGGGCACTTGGGCTTTTTCCATGACTTAGCAATTATGAATTGGGCTGCAATAAACATTCTGGTACAAATATCTTTGTTATAATGTGATATTTTGTCTTCTGGGTGTATACCTAGTAGAGGAATTGTAGGATTGAATGTCAGATCTATTTGTAGATCTCAAGTGTTCTCCAAACATCTTTCTAAAAGGAATGTATTAATTTGCATTCCTACCAGCAGTGTAGGAGTGTTCCCTTTTCCCCACATCCATGCCAACATCTCTGGTCTTAGGATTTTGTGATATGGGCTAATCTTACTGGAGTTAGATGATATCTCAAAGTAGTTTTGATTTGCATTTCTCTGATGATTAAAGATGATGAGCATTTTTTCATATGTCTGTAGGCCGCGCACCTGTCTTCTTCAGAGAAGTTTCTCTTCAATCCCTTGCCCAACCTGCGATGGGATCACTTGTTCTTTTCTTGCTTATACGTTTGAGTTCTCTGTGGATTCTGATTATTAAAACTTTGTCGGAGACATAACCTGCAAATATCTTCTCCAAGTCTGAGGGCTGTTTGCTTGCTTTACTTACTGTGTTCTTGGTTGTGCAGAAGCTATTTAGTTTGATCAGGTCCCAGGAGTGTATTTTTGAAGCTGCTTCAATTGTCTGGGGGTCCTCTTCATAAAATACTTGCCCAGACCGATTTCTTCAAGGGTTTTCCCTGCACTCTCCTCTAGTATTTTTATAGTTTCATGTCTTAAGTTTAAATCTTTAATCCAGTGAGAGTGTATCTTAGTTAATGGTGAAAGGTGTGGGTCCAGTTTTAGTCTTCTACAGGTTGCCAGCCAGTTCACCCAGCACCATTTGTTAAATAGGGAATCTTTTCCCCACTGAGAGTTTTTAATTGGCTTGTCAAAGATCAAATAACAGTAAGTAGCTGGGTTAATCTCTTGGTTCTCTGTTCTGTTCCATACACTTACCTCTCTGTTTTTGTGCCAGTACCATGCTGTTTTGATCACTATTGATTTATAGTATAGTCTGAGGTCTAGTAGTGTGATTCTTACTGCTTTGTTTTTATTTCTGAGTAATGTCTTGGCTATTTGAGGTTTTTTCTGATTCTATATAAAGTGAAGTATTATTTTTTCAAGATCTTTAAAGTATGACAGTGGAGCTTTAATAGGGATTGCATTAAAATTATATATTGCTTTGGGTAGTATGGACATTTTAACAATGTTGATTCTTCCCAGCCATGAGCATGGTATGTTTTTC
>CAUYPK010007265.1:0-30493 GCA_963574355.1 Loris lydekkerianus | reverse complement strand
ACACCATGGAATATTATGCAGCCTTAAAGAAAGATGGAGACTTTACCTCTTTCATGTTTACATGGATGGAGCTGGAACATACTCTTCTTAGTAAAGTATCTCAAGAATGGAAGAAAAAGTATCCAATGTACTCAGCCCTACTATGAAGCTAAATTATAGCTTTCACATGAAAGCTATAACCCAGTTATAACCTAAGAATATGAGGAATGGAGAGAGAGAGGGGAGAGAGGGGAGAGGATGGGCATAGGGAGGGTGATTGGTGAGATTACACCTGCATCTTATAAGGGTACATGTGAAACTTAGTAAATTTGGAATATAATTGTCTTAATACAATAACTAAGAAAATGCCAGGAAGGCTATGTTAGCCAGTGTGATGAAAATGTGTCAAACTGTTTATAAAACCAGTGTATGGTGCCCCATGATCGCATTAATGTACACAGCTATGATTTAATATTAATAAAAAAAATAAAATAAAAAGAAACTAATGTATGGCTTTCATATGAAAGCTATAACCCAGCTATAACCCAGTTATAATATGGAGAAGGGGGAGAGGGAGAGGAGGGAGGGGGGAGGATGGGCAGAGCGAGGGTGATTGGTGGGATTATACCTGCAGTGCATCTTACAAGGATACATGTAAAACTTACTAAATGTAGAATATAATTGTCTTAACGCAATAACTAAGAAAGTGCCAGGAAGGGTATGTTAACCAGTGTGATGAAAATGTGTCAAACTGTTTATAAAACCAGTGTATGGTGCCCCATGATCGCATTAATGTACACAGCTATGATTTAATATTAATATTAATATTAAAAAAAGTTACAAAGCCTAAAAAAAAAATAATGTTATAATGTGATTTTTGGTCTTCTAGACTCTGCAAACATGAATATTTCTGTCATGAAATATTTGTATTTTGGCAATCAATTTCTGTGAGCTTAGCCTCTGCTCAGTAAGCTCGGAGGGTGCCATTGGTCACAGGAAAAATGAATGTAGTGGGTTTGAAATACACAGAAAGTATACACATCTATTCTGTGAGTTATCCCTACTCCAAATTGTACGTGTGTGTGATAATCCTCTTAACAAATCCCAATTACTAATTATTTCATTTATTTCTGAGTTTAATAATCAATCTGCCTGTGTGTTCAGATTATGTCACATAAAAACCCAAATGTAACTGCCTTTTTCTTCTTTCCCGTTTCCCCACCTGATAGAGAAGCTCAGTTCACTCTGCCCCATAAGGAACTATTGCCCACTATCATGTATATGGTCATGAAAACATCTCTCATTCTGTGATTTTGAACCCCCCACCCCCACCCACCCCCACACACACCTGAGTGGAAAGCAGCTTAGGGAAGGCCCCTCTCTGCAACCACTGTTCCTGTGGTGGCACAAGGATCCTGATGCCCCACCCAGTAGGCTATATGCTGTGTTTTCCAGATTGCAGAACTTCTCAGCCTCAGAGTTCTGCTGTGCCTTGTTCCCCCCCCCCCCAAAAAAAAACTTGTTTCCATCAAAATGAGAGTTGTGAGGACACATCTTTCCCATTTGGGCCTCCAAGTGGGATTCTGTTGAAAGAGCGGTAGTTCCCAAATCTAGTTGGAAGATAGCCTCATGCGCTTTAGCCTCCGGCCCTGTCCCCACAGCATTGCCACCCAGTCAGGCTGTGCAGCACATACCATGACCTCACCATTTCTTTTCTGAAACACAGGATTCCGTCAGAATTCTGCACAGTATTCCATCTCTCATTTTTCTTATTTCTATTGTGACGAGTATGAACTCAGGCAAAGAAATACCAGACAGCCCTGGGCACACGTCTGTCAGACCCATCAACTGATCCGTCACATGTACAGTGCAGCAGTGAGCGCCCTTCCACTGAATCTTTTATGTACATCTCTGTCATTTAAATTATGTCCTTAGATGAATTCTTAGAAGCGTAATTGCTGAAATGGAAAGTATACAGCATGCACTTTTTGGCCAAGCTTTACTTGATGCCTGGTTGAGTTCTGGCAGCATCTTATATTGCCACTGAGGACATTCAGGATAGGAACTGATGATTTTCTGGGTATCACAATCCAGCAGTGTTTCCCTAATGGTGAAGAGACAGACCATGTAACCAGGGATGTAGCACTTCCTTCTGGGATAGATTTTTTTTTTTATCTGATGGCCTTGGGCAGCATTCACTTCTCAGTGATCCATCAGAATTGCAGAACTATCGCTTTTTTATTGAAATAAAATTTATGGGTGGTAATATGCACAGGTCTTAAAGCTCTGAGTAACTTCAGTGGTCATAGACTCCTGGAGTCCCGGAAGCCAGCTGTGCAACAAGATTATTTGTGTTCTCTGTAAAAAGTACAGCTTTCCTGGCCCTACCCCAGCATGTAGGTGTTGGAAGGTCTGTATCAAAGTTACATTTTAAAGGTAGTATTGGTCCCTGGTACTGTTTGTTAGTATGTACCAGAGAGAAAATAGAACTGTGCGAGCAATTCTTAACTTCTATTTGGAAAAAAGACATCAGTTATAATTCCCCAATTTTTTTTTCTCATCTTGTTTATATTTTAAATTCCATTATTTTTCTAAACTTTTTATCATAAAAGGCTATGTCTTAAGTTATGTTAATGTACAATTGTTACTGTTTTGAAGCATGTGGGAAGGTTTTGTATTAATTTTAAAAAAGATATTTCTGTGCCTTTTTCTTTACTCAAGACTTAGGCTTTTAAAATTCTATTAAAAAGTTTCTTTTCACAAATATGATTAAGCCTCCTTAATTTTAAGGAACATAATGGACAGCTAGTATTCATGCAGATGTGCTGTTTGAAAGGAATTTGGCTTGCTACTGGTACTCAGCACTGCATTTTTATGTGTAGGAATTGAAGTATGTCAAGAAAAAGGCAATTAAGGCTCTTATGCTTATTTTTCAAGGTGTATAAAACCAGTGCAAGTTTTAACTATATGTTTACTTTAAGAATCTTAAAAGGACCCTTTGGGAAATATTAACAACTGAACCCATTGGGCTAAACGAGGAAGCAGATTCATTTTCATAAATAAATCTGAATTCCATTATTTTTGAAATTTGGTTATAGATTGAAGAAGAGGATAAGTATGCTAATAGAGGATAGAGAGAATGGAAAATTATAACAAGAATTTCCTCTGTGCAGTCAGTACCTGTTCTTCTTGTGTATTTCTAAACATGGATAGATTAAAAATTGAAGGCTTATTTATTCAAACATTCATTCAACAAATGTTTATTATACAAGGTGTTGTCTAAGGCATTTTGGTGGGAACAAAGCCGCAAAACCCCAGTTAGAAACTTCTATAAGCTTACACCCAACAAAGTGATTTTTCACATCTATAATGATTAGAACTGACCTTTAGGGAAACCTCTAGTTTATAAGAAATAATGAAAATTAAGATGACAGCTAACATTTATTGAGAACTAGCTAGGTAGAAGACATGTTCTAATTGCTTTTCTTTTATTTTTTCTTTTTTTGCAGTTTTTGGCCGGGGCTGGGTTTGAACCTGCCACCTCCAGTATATGGGGCTGGCACCCTACTTTTTTGAGCCACAGGTGCCACCATCTAATCACTTTTCACCCCTTATTTATTCTTTACAAATCCTTGTTAGTAATTCTTACTGCCTCCAGTTGACACATGAGGACCTGTGATATGGAGAGGTGAAGTATCTTACCCAAGAGCACATAACTAACAACTAGCATAATGAATGATTCAGATTTTGTCTGGCTCTAAAATCTCCTCTCTCAGCCAATACCTGACCTAAATATAGTCAGATCTCTGTTCATATCATTAAATTTATTAAAGCCTCTTTATCTTATTTGCAAGTGTAGATTGCATGATTGGCATATAACATTTCTGGTTGGACTGCCTGGTACGTAGTGGATAATCAGTAAAGAAGAGCTGTCTCCATTAACATTTCAGCTTCCATCACCAGGACAGAGCCCAGCTCCAAGTTTTAAGCCTAGGAAAGAAAGCAGAGTAGTTTCCTTTAGGGTAGCATAGTAAATTATTAGGTTATCTTGTAATTATAAATTGGTTTCATAAAAGTATTGAGTACATTGGATACTAATGTTCTCTAGAGATAAAAGTCAAGTTTGTAAGAGAACTAGAAATTTGTGAAGTTGCATTGAAAAGTAGGTCCTATACAGCTGTATGGCACATATCAGGAGGGATGAGAGAGAATGCTAGATAAGGGTACACAGGCAGAGATGATTAACCTCATCTGATTCGAAAGGATCCTTCAGTAGAGGTAGTGATGTGGGATTCAGCTACTGGGCGCCTCCTAAAAGTTTTAGGCTGCTGAAAGCAGAGCATCTGATATATTTTTGACTTTTCCTCAAAGTATTTTCTCCTCTCTGAAGTGCGTTGGCTTAATTGTGAACTTAATTCTGAGACTTTGGAAGGACCTGAATTGTGGTTTAGAAGGGATGGAAAAGTTAAAGTATTTAAGGGAACAAATCAGCATCAAAGGAGCACCAGGAAGCAGAGAAATACTCAGATAAATAAACTCTACTTAGTCTTTAAGAAGTAACATATCAAAATGTTCACTGAAAAAGCAACTATGAAGTCATGGCAGACTCTGAAAGGGAACACAGTCCACAGTGGATTAAAGAATCTACAAATGGGATGTATCTATATATTCTAAGAAAAACACTGATAAAGTGTCTAGTCTGAAGCCTTATTATAGGTTTTTTATTTGAACACATTGGCTTACTTTCCTACTCATGTGGCTGAATGAAATGGGATTATGTGCTAGGTCTAGAGTAGGATGCATTTTTTTTTCCCTCTAGACCATGTAGGGGTCTTTTTTAAAGGGTACCACTCCACAGAGAGAGAGCTTGGTTCACTGCGGGCAGAGCAGTCCTCTGTGGTCCTGTTGGAAGTGCTCAGGCCTCCCTGTTTCTCTGACTACCACATAGTCACCTCGAGCCATCATCTGACTTTGCACAGAAGGGTGTGAGAACGGGGGCCTCTGCTGAGGAGGTAACTATGTGTACTTTTTCTAACCTGGCTCTTGTGCCAGTTGCCTTGAATGGTTCTGTTTGGTAGTTTCTGCAAATATCCTGAGTTCATAGGCTCCTCCAGGCAATGTAGTCGTATCTCCAACCACCAGCAAGAAGCAGCAACTAGCCTGTTCTTGGGCAGCTTAGAGGGTCTGTGAGAGCCCCTAGTCAGCAGTCTTACAATTAAATGATTAAATGTTATAAACATTAAATGCTTTATGGTAAGTATTTAACAAGACCTATTACATTGAGAAGTGGTCTTAAAAAACCTTGCTACTATCATTATCCTTGGAAGAAGAAAAATCATGTATGATTTCACAACCACATGGATATTTTGGTAGCATCATGAATACTTTGGGAGCAGGGACAGTAAATGCCAAAGCCATCCACCTCCTGTTTTCTGTAACAGGAACACCTTCTGTAAGGTGCTCTGCACATTGGGAAGGATGGGGTAATTATCCCAGCGTGTGAGTCAATGTCCAGGATTGGTGAGGAGGGAGGTGCAAGCAGTTAGGGGCTCTAGATGTGTCTTCACCTCCCAGCCTGTGTAAATTACAATCCAAGTGTTAGATAGTATTCCAGAACCATTGTTGATAATCTCTGAGGAAGCAGGAGATAGAAGATTAGCTAAAGGACTAGAAATAGAAAAATACAGAAAATATAGACCTCATTTTTATGTAGAAAAAAATTTTTTTAATATCATAGCGTAGGAACCTTGATATTATCCCCTGAGAAATTTCTAGAAAGGAACAAATGGGAAAAAAAAAAAGACCTGATCATTAAGATATAGCATGGACTCACTAGAAATAAAGCATTTTATTTTTAAAACATTAAAGAAACTGTTAATCATGAGAATGCTGTAACTTGGTCACATTGGGATTTCAGTAAAACATTTGATTATTTAACTCATGATACTGTTCATAGACGATGGAAAAAATGTGTGTTGGCTGATCTTTTAGTTGGATGGATTCTTAATCAGTGCCCTATTATATACAGATGTGCCCAAATAAAGACTAATGAACTTAGAGTAGTCTTTCCAGAATTATGCCACAGGGATCTATCTTTTAGAACTACATGACTCAGTATATTTTATCAATGACATGAAGATTAGAAGGGAGGCTTTTAATATACAGATGATGCATGCTGGAAAGAAGAATAACTATGATTTTTATCAAAGTCATGATTCCAAATATTCTATCATTTTTTAATATCCTGGAACAGTAGTCTATAGTAAACAAGATAAAAATTTAACCGGAATGTCAGTTCCTACATTTTTGCCTTAAAAATCAGTTTATTAAATAAGAAGGCTTAAACGCAATTAGCATTGGGGAAAAAAAAACTTGCAAGAGTAGTTGAGGATGTTTAGTATGAATCAAGTATGTGCTAAAAACTAAGACTGAGGATATTCGATAGAAGGATAAAGCCCTTTCCAAAAAACATAATTAGCCCTGTCATGCTCTACCCAATTCAGACCACATTTTAAAAGGATTCGGTTGTGGATATTCCCATCTCAAGAGAGAAATTGACAACCAAAATGCCTATTAAAATAAAAATGAATAAAAAGAAATGCTGGCTCAGTGCCCTTAGCACAGTGGTTATGGCTCTGATCACATGTACCATGGGTGGCGGGTTTGATCTTGGCCCACACCTGCTAACCAATATTGACAAGTGCAAGAACAACAAAAATAGCCAGGCATTGCGTTGTAGTGGGAGCCCGTGGTCCCAGCTACTTGGGAGGCTGAGGCAAGAGAATCACTTACGGCCAAGAGTTTGAGGTTGCCGTGAGCTGTGATGCCACGGCACTCTCAAAAAAAAAATAAAAAAGATACTAAATGATCTAAAAACTATATTGTAGGAAAAGATGGAGAGACTCAAGCCACACCTACCTAATTTGGAAAAAAAATCAATCATAATTAAATAATTTAGGTAAGTAAATATTTAAAGGAATTTCTTACGTAACCATATATATATTTTTAAATAAATTTCTTAAGGGCAAAAAAATCGATGAGTAAAGGTTATAGGAATGAAAATCCAAAGGCAGAATTTATAACTGTTAAAAGTGTCCAGTTACAGGATGAGCTGCTTATTGGGCCTAACAAGCTTTTATACCTAAAGGATTTACCTAATAAATCTCTCTTGGGTATCAGGCTTTAGAAAGAATGATTACATTAGCTGTGAAGTTTATCTAGATGCTTTTAAAATGTATTTTCCAGTGGTAAGACCTGAATTATAAGGCAGTCACACTTTCAAGTGCACAGGAAAGTGGCTTTGGCCTGTGGCACAGGAACTCTCTTTTCCTTCCTGCAAAAAGCAGAATATGGACTGGACTCCCTAAAAACTAAAATGGACATCTGAAGGTGGGAATTTATGAATCTCTAGGCTAAACTGAAGTGGCTTCTCTAAATTCTTGAGAAGCAGCAGCAGCCCAGAAGGGAACTGCTTTACTCTCCCTGTGATCTGAAGTCAAACTTAGGTCCATGCTCAGGATACTTCACCGCTTTAGTAAAGAATTAGGTTAGTTGGAAAAGTATATAATCAACTTTAGGAATACTTAACTTTGGTTAGATGATAATTGTTCAGACTTGAGGATGAACAAAAAGGTTTTCAGTTCTTGGGCATTTATATTTCTTTTCTTTATATGTTGTTCTAAATATTTTGTCACTATTCATGGGTAAAAAGTAATGTTTATGGCTTCTGTAATAAAAAGAGCTAATCTACTTTAAGTATATCCTATGTGTTGAGCAATATTTTGGGTTTTAGAAATATTGTGTCATTGTAAGACTTTTGAAAACTCTAGGGAAGCTATCACAATTTTATAGATAAGGCAACTGTAAGTTGCAGAAGTTGAAAAATATGTTCTAGTTGCTAGTAAATGGCAGTTGAACTTGAATGACCTCAGAACCATACCATGAACCTCAGCACTCTGATGAGTAAAGGTTATAGGAATGAAAATCCAAAGGCAGAATTTATAACTGTTAAAAGTGTCCAGTTACAGGATGAGCTGCTTATTGGGCCTAACAATAAGGGTATTGGGTATTTGAAGGAGGGTCATAGTTAGAATAATCAGTGTAGCCCAGTTAGTAACAGGGATCTGGGTTCCAAACTCACCCTTGTTTACTGACTCTCTGATCATAAGTAAATTACTTAACTCATTGAACATCACTTTCACATCATAATGGTACCTATTCAGAGGACTGCCTTGAAGATCAAATTAGATAATGCATGTATAGTAAATTGTTTAGCATAATGTTTGGCACATAATAAATTCTCAATATGATTAGCTATTGGTGTTATTAATAAGCACCTAGTAGACACCATGGATTCAGTTACTGACGACTGTAGAAAGCCTATCCTCTTGGATTTTGTGGGCCTAATCTAGGTAACTCTGTAGGAGACATAATGCTACTAAGAGGCTAAGTTCCCTATGTTTCTACTGTTGCATGTTTAAAATATTGTTTTGGAATTTCAATAACAATGATTTTCTATTAGACTATAGTAGCTTTTTCTATCAAGTTCAAAATTTGTTCATAAAGTAAATATGAACAAAATGAAATTAAATTTAAATTAAACTTAAAATAAATACATACCACAGATGCAGAATAAAATGCAGACGAATTAGCTGGCAATATGACCAAAACAGTAAAAAGGGACTAGGAGGAGGTATGTGGTAAATTTCATTTTAACGCAATTGAAGTTGGCAAAAGCTGTGTTTATTGTGTAAGAATTTTTTTTTACTTCAAATAAATATATCAGTAAAAAACATTTAGATTACATTGTTTGCATTTATTGGATAAAGTCCAATTTGTAGTTGAGACCTTCACCCAGATGATTTTTTCTTGGTTTTGATTGTACTACAAAGATCAGTTCTAGTACAATAAATTGAGCAAATTTTCTTCTAAATAGTAAATTGTGCAAGTAAAATCAATCAAAAAAATTGTATTATATCCTGAATCCCTTATATTTATCATGCAATTTTGGGTATTTGAAGGAGGATTACTCTTTGACTTCCTTCCGAAGTTCTGAGGTCATCTGTCATCAGTGTTCTTCTGTTCCTCCTTCAGCCTCAACTTTAATAAAAAGTTTGACTCAATTTTTTAGGTTTGCTGATAGCTTTCCATCCTCACTGCTATTTCTCCCCTTTCCAGCCCACACTGGGGCAAATTGACAAGAAAGCTGGGTGCTCAGCTTTCCATTGGCTCAGCTCTCAACCTGTATCAGATCTGCTTGGGAGTCTCCCCCAATGACCCCAGAAAGGCTCATTATGTATAAACCTTCTCATGCTTTCTTCATATGTATGTGGTTTCAACATCCAAACCAGATTTGCCATGGGGGTACAAAGTCTATATTGCCTCTCTGTTTATAATATAATCTCTCATCTGGAAAATAGACATTTGCTTCTATAATATTGTTGGTACTTTCATTAATAGTTAATTTGTCCCTTGTTTAGTTAGATTGGAATTCAGTCCCTCTAGTCATATGGTCCATAGTAAAACTCTTATAACATTTCAAGTATTAGATAATTCTCTTGCTCTAATAGCTATTCCAGAAAGTAGAATAGGATAGAAAGATAGTTAAATCTGGCAAAAAACCCCAAACCTCACAATAGAAAGAAATGACAGATCAAAAGTCTTTCACTTAATTCCAAACCATGTTCTGTTTCAAACTTTTGTACTAAAACTTTTGGACTAAAAGTTTGGACTAACTGGACTAAAAGTATAATTTCTTAATAGGATAAAGAAAATCTGTATCTGGTTGCCAATAGCATTCTCAATAAGAAAATGTGCTGCAGCCATAACACAAGCATATTTAGTTAATGTTGTTTTGAGAGTTTTGTTGTGTTCCTTCACATGTGAATCAGATATCAAATCATGGTCACTGGAAGGGAGAAAAAAAATATTTGCAAGTGGTATTACTTATACTGCAAACCTGAAAAAATCAATAGTAATAGACATTAGAATCAATAAGTCCAGCAAAGTGGTCAGGTATGAATATAAAAAATCAGGTGTCTTCTGTAAATGAAGACTAGTGTTACAGAAATTACCAGGGCAAATTCAGTGTATATTTGCAACTGAGATCAGAAGCTACTATTTAAAGAAAAGTATGCAAAACCCTTCTAAAGAAAACTGAAATTTACTGAGAAAAGTAAAACCAAATTTAATAAAGAGACATACCATGTTCCTGGATGAGTGATCTAATTATTAAAAGCTAGTACTTTTTTCCTCAAATAATTTAAAGGTTTAATTAAATCTTTCAAGAAAAAAAATCATTTGGATTAGAGGAGAACTATGGAGAGAATTTAACATGGTTCTACAGAACATCTAGAAGAAAAAAATAAGCTAAGAATTTTTAGGAAAAAAAAAAGAGGAACAACCAATTTTGGCTTCTCTATCATATATTGAAACCAATGTAAAAAGTAATTAAATCAGTATGCTTTATGGTCTTAGATAAGTTAAATCAATAAAACAGAATAAGTTATCCTGTATTAAATCTTACCACGTTTAAGAATTTAATTATTATAAATGAGGGACTTTATATCAACAAGGAAACAAAACTGATTCTAGAAATGTTCTGGGGCAAAAGTATCACTATTTAGAAAAAAATAAGATAACTCTCATGACAGCATAACTTTATATAAGTCCAATGTGGATTAAAGAGCAGAACACAATTATAAGAGGGATTTTACTTAACAAATGAAATCAGTGTAACCTAAAAAAAAAAAAAAAAAATTGAAACATGGCTGAGCTCAGGGAAAATGAAAGGGGCTATTTAATTGCTCTCTGGTGGAAAAAAACCTTTCTAATTACAAAAATCAATGAAAAAAATCACAAAGGAATGCAAAGATTGATTTGACTTTATAAGCATTTGAAATTTATGAACATAAAAATACCACAAACAAATTTTTAAAAGAACAGAAAACATCAGAAGTAAAACAATTTTTGCTGTCTTCAATATATGAAGATTTAATATACATTCATAACAAAAATATTATTGCAGAAAGCTGGCCAAACATACGAAGAGACAATTCACAGAATAGAAAATACCATGGGCTAATTAACATAGGAAACATTTAACCTCACGTGCAATCAAGGAAATGCAAAGTGCAATAAGAGAGTAGGATGTTTTTTGTACAAAATTGGAAAAAATGTTCATATGGTACATATCAGTGTTGGATAAGGGCAGTGATTTTCACATACACTCCTAAAGAAGTGAAAATTGATACAGCCTTCCTAAAAGCCATAGTAGTAAGATATATCAGGAATCTATGGGAAAGTTTTAGAGCTTTCACTCAGTAATTCTAATTTCATGATTCCATCCCACAAATACTCTGTGATTTAAAAATGAGATTTATGTTTAAGCACTGCCTTTGAAGCAGCATTTTTAATATCACAAGTGAGAAATGGTTAAATAACATGTAGTATAACCCTCTACAATCTTGCACATTAAGTACAAACAATTTCTAGTGGTGTGAGAAAAATATTCACTCTGTCAGTGGAAAAAAAATTATCACCCAATAAATGAACCGTAATATACAATGTATATTTTATGCCCCTAGAAAGTGACACTGTAACATTAATGATGGTTATCTATGGGTTATATAATTTTGAGCAATTTTTGCTTTCTTCATACTTTTGTTTCCAAGTTTCCCCAAATAACCTCATATTAAGTTTGAATCAGGGTGCGGTGCCTATGGCTCAAGGAGTAGGGCACTGGCCCCATGTACTGGGGGTGGTGGGTTCAAGGCCGGCCCTGGCCAAAACTGCAATAAATAAATAAATAAACAAACAAATAAATAAATTTGAATCAGAAAAAAATAAGAACTTAATTCCTCCTAGGTAGCCTTCCTTATATGTTTCTTATTCTCAAAACCCTCCAAAGGATTTTGTTTGTGGTATTGAATGTGGATACACTACACGTATCTGTTTCCCCTTCCTGTGAGATGAAAATAATAGATTTTTAATGTTTTATCTCAGTAGGATTTTATGAGAATAAATTGAGATAAAAATGAAAATGTGACTTGGAAGAAAAAAATATAATAAAAATATAATGAGTTGGGGTATGCCAACGTGTGTTTCTCAAGTCAATGTATTAAATCACTTTAGTGACTATCAGACATTCAGACGGGGCCTCTGCCTCAGATTAAATAATAATGCCTATGAAGAACTAGTTAATAAAATTAGGAACACACAGTAGCCTCTGGAATAGTGCTATCCAATAGAATTTTCTACAGTGTTAGGAATATTCTCTATCTGCACGATCCAATATGATAACCATTTAGCCAAACATGTAGCATTTGAAATGTGGCTGGTATGACTGAGGCATTGAATTTTTAGTTTCAATCAATTCTAATTAATTTAAAAGCAGTCACTTGTGACAAGTAGGCACAGCTCCACACCATGGCAGCACTTGGAGCTGGGGCGTCTCCTTCTGTGCTCATTCCTTATCCCATTTTACCTTCACAACAATCTGTGATCCAGGTGTTATTTTTACTCCCATTTTACAGATTAGGAAACTGAGTGGTAAAGAGGACAAGTGACCATACCCCAAGTTAGGGTCTAATTAGTTTTCTTTTTTTTTATTTTTTTTTAATTTATTTATTTATTAAATCATAGCTATGTATATTAATGCAATTATGGGGCACCATACACTGGTTTTATATACCATTTGGCATATTTTCATCACACTGGTTAACATGTCCTTCCTGGCATTTTCTTACTTACTATATTGAGACACTTACATTCTACATTTAGTAAGTTTCACATATACCCTTTTAAGATGCGCCATAGGCGTGGTCCTACCAATTACCTTCCCTCTGCCCATCCTTCCTCCTCCCCTCCCCTCCCTCTCCCCCTTTCTAATTAGTTTTTAAATCAAAATCAATGGCTATGAAGTGGCACCTGTGGCTCAAAGGAGTAGGGCGCCAGCCCCATATACCAGAGGTAGTGGGTTCAAACCTGGCCCCGGCCAAAAACTGCAAAAAAAAAAAAAAAAAAAAACAACTTAATGGCTATGTAGATGAGTACAGAGCCCCTTCTCCCATACATCACCCTGTACTTCCCCCCAACCCTATCTGTAAGATAAGGCCAAGCATGTGGCAGTCATGTCAAGGTGAAGTGACAAACTACATATGACATCAGAGGATCTTATGGGGATGAGCAAGAGGAAGACTATGTTTTCCCTCGTTTGTGAACCACTTCTGTACCTAACATGCCAGGTTCCCGTCACATGATGAATTACCCATCAGCGTCTCTACCAACTCTGAGAGCAACTTCTCAGTAAGACACCAGGAAGGGACTCAGTATCTGCCAAATTACTGTTCTCTTGAAGCAAGCCTTCTACACCGAAAATTATCTCATAGCCAAGAGCCCAAGCTGCACACAGGTGAGAAGGCAAATTTGCTGAGTACATCTGAAATACCTAGGCAGCTTTTAATGTACTCTGTGGGATGTGACAAATGAGTGTCTGTGTAAATCAATAAACCTTTCTGTGAAGGGACTAATGGTTTTAGGTGAGTAGCAAGGCAACACACTTGGAGACTGGTTCTCTTGCTTCTTGTCAGTATTTTTAAAGTTCACTGTCATAACTCTGTTCCTCTTGACCTTTACCAGTGATACCTAACAGAGATTTGCTTTGCTAGTTGAGTTCTAACTGAACCCTTCACCTATCACCCTTCTTTCCCTTTTCTCTTGGTGTCTGATAAATGCATCCTTTGTATCTTCAGCTTTCTTGGATTGCTCATTTTTAAACTATGTTTTGATTGCTCTTTGAATAATAATTGACTTTATCAGATTTAAGAATACTTCATTCCAGCACAGACAAATAGCGATTAAATACAGATTTCTTTTTACCTTGGGGTAAAATTGGGTTTGTTCATCATTGTGATTCATAATCGTAGTTACTTCTGTATATGAATGTTGATGAGTAGAAAACCCAGTATGCACAGAAATTCAGGAATCCTCAAAGGCTGTGAAACTCAGAGCTCAAGAGGGAATGGAAAACGAAAACCTTTAGTTTCCACAAGAAAAAGGCGTGTCAACTGAAAGTTTGAATATGTCGCATCTGTGTCCTCAAACATACGAAGATGAAGTAATATCGCTGTGGCTGAAAACCCTGTACAGAACTAGCCTTTGCAGACTGCAGCCAGCCCCTCCAAGTTCCCGACGTGTATTTACATGCGATTAATGCACACAGCAACACTGCTTTTTGCTCTTTTAAAGAAATCCTTCATATAGTCCTGTCATGATAGTCCCCCAAAGCTTCATTTTTAAAAAGCAGGAATTCTAGGACAGCTTTAAAAAATATGAAGAGCTACTTTTATGAGGGATTTTAAATATTTTTCTGTGGCAAATGTATTCTACTGTCACAATCTTATTTTATTTACAACCTTGCTTACCTAGTACATTTCCACCCAGAGGTGAAACACTTAATAGGATTGCATTGTGGGTATTATTTTGCTAATTAGCATCCAAAGGTGGTACTCAGCTTCTGTAAATAGTGTTCAAGCTTAATGTGAACAGTGTCTCCTTGGGTTAAAAAAGATAGTTCCAAGTTTGTGAGGTGTTAACCACCATCACGCTTGAGCAGTTGTCTGATTAATTATGGTGGTGTGAACTTGGTCATGTTTTGGAGATGGTGTTCCCTCCAGAGCAGTTGACTAGATAATTGTGTTCTCGCTGCAATGGGACCTAAGTGGAACTCAGCAGGTGAGAGACCTGAGTCTGGCTGTCTCAACCTGTCTTCACTTAACTGATGAAAGGGAATATTCTCTGTAAATGTTCTCTCTTCCAGTAATTGGGCACAAATTCTACCGCCTTCAGAGATAAAATTAAGGCTCAGTTATTACCCAGTTTGTCAGAACAGGTGACCCAAACAACAGTGTAATGGGTAGAACAGCAGAAAAGCAAAAAGCAGAGATCTGGTTTTCTCATCTGTAAAACAGAGACTTGGTTGGAGGAAGATGAGATCTCGTCCAGCACTGGTATTCTTGTGTCTAACAGTAAGAGGTAAATTACCATAGATGAGTAGGTAAGTCATTGTTTTATATCTCTGGGCTACCGTTTCCTTTATCTGTAAAACTATCCTGATTTCCCAATCCATTCTAATTCTAAAAGTTTAGAAAATTTATTCATGAAGTTGAAAATATGATGCAAATCTAGATAGGTTATCATTGATATATACATGTATGTATGAATATTTGCACTTACAAGTATTTGTCTGTATACGTTTCCCTCCCAGAGAACATTTAGCAATATCTAGAGAAACATTTGCTATCAAACTAGTGAGGAGGATGCTCTAGTACAGGCATACCTCATTTGATTGGACTTTGTTTTATTTAGTTACCAATTTTTATAAATAGAAGGTTTATGATGACCCTGTGTCAAGGAAGTCTGTTGGCGACATCCTAACAGCGTGTGCTCACCTCATTTCTCTGTGTCATATTTTGGTAATCTGACAATATTTAGACTTTTTATTATTACTTCATCTGTTATAGTGATCTGTGTTGAGTGATCTTTGATGTTATTCTTATAATTGTTTTGAGATAACAGAAATGATGTCCATATAAGATAGCAAACTAAATTGATCAGTGTTGCTGTGTTCTAATTATCTTCAGTCTGCCCTTCTCTGTCTCTCTCCCTCTCCTCAGGCCTCCTATTCCCTCACACACAACAGTATTGAAATTAAGGCAGTTAACAACCCTACAATGGCCTAAGTGTTCAAATGAAAGGAAGTCCTATGTCTCTCATTTTAAATCAAAGCTGGAAATAATTAAGCTTACTGAGGAAAAGGTATCAAAAGCCCAGGGAGCACAAAAACTAGGCCTCTTGTGCCAAACAGTTAGCCAAGTGTAAATGCAAAGGAAAAGTTCTTAGATGAAATTAAAAGTGCTATAAAACAGAGATATAAAACAATGACTACCTACCCAACTATGGTAATTGTTAAAATCTTTTACTGTTAGACACAAGAATGCCAATGCTGGACGAGATCTTGTCTTCCTCCAATCCAGGCCCTGTTTTACAGATGAGAAAACCAGGTCTCTGCTTTTTGCTTTTCTGCCGTTCTACCCAGTTTCCTCCAGTGACCATATGAATGATAACAAAGTGAAATAGCCTTTTTTACTGATCTGCAGAGAATTTGAGGGATCTGGATAAGAGATCAAAACTCTGCCATAACATTCCCTTAACTTAAAGCCTAATCCAGAGTAAGGCCTTGACTCTCTAGTTCTGTGGAGGCTAAGAGAGGTGAGGAAGTGGCAGAAGAGAAATTTGAAACTAATAAAGGTTGGCTTAGTAGGTGTGAGGAAAGAAGCCATCTCCATAACATGAAATTTCAAGGTAACACAGCAGGTACTAATGTTGAAGCTGTGACAAATTATCTAGATACAGCCAAGATAACTGATAAAGGTGAATACATTTAAAAGTAGATTTGTAATGTAGATAAGACAGGCTTATATTGGAAGAAGATGTAATCTAGGATTTTCATAGCTGGAGAGAAGTCTGGCTTCTGAGCTTTAAAGAACAAGCTATTAGGAGCTAATATAGTTGGCTAATATATAATTTAAGTTGTAGCCAATGTTCATTTGCTATTCTGAAACTTCTAGCGCACTTAAAAATTATGCTAAGACTACTGCTTTGCCTGTGCCCTATCAATGCAACAAAAAAGTTGAAACTACTGCATATCAGTTCAGAAAAAAGGATTTTCTTTTAAAATATTACTACTCATTAAAATGTACCTGGTAACCCAAGAGTACTGAGTAGATGTCCAAGGAGGTTAATATTTTCATATATGCTAACACAATAGCTATTTTGCAGCAATCATGAAGTAATTTTAACTTTCAAGTATTATTATTAAAGAAATTTATTTTTTAGGGGTATAGCTGTCATAGATAATGATTCTTCTGCTATATCTGGCAAACTTAATTGAAAACTTTCTTGTAAGGATTCAGCATTCTAGACACTATTAAGAACATTTGTGATTCATGGGAGTAGGTTAAAATAGCAACATCAATGAGGCGTCATTCTGGTTTGGTTACATTAATAGTAGTACTTTGGACTAAGCTGATTCTGACCATCATGGGTGAATTTCAGAGATTCAAGAGGTCAGTGGAGGAAGTACTACACATGTGGTGGAAATAGCAAGAAAGCGAGAATTAGAAGTAGCACTTGAAGATGTGACTTAATTGTTGCAAGCTCATAATAAAACTTGAGCAGATAAAGTTTCTTCTTATGGATAAGCAAAGAAAGTGGTTTCTTAGAGGCCAGGTGTAGTGGCTCAAGCCTATAATCCTGTCACCACCTAGACAGGTGGATCACTTGAACTCAGGAGTTCTAGACCAGCCCAAGCTGTGAGACCTATCTCTACTAAAAATATAAAGAAAAAAGAAATTCCTCTTTTAAAAAAGTGACTTCTTGAGATAGAATCTACTCCTGGTACAGATTCTATGAGCATTGTTGAAATGACAACAAAGGATTCAGAATATGACATAAACTTAGTTGGTAAAGCAGCACCAAGGTTTAAGAGAATTCATTTCCATTTTGAAAGTTCTACTGTGGGTGAAAGGAGAAATGCTACCAAACGGCACCATATGCCACAGAGAAACTTTCATAAAAGGAGCAGTCCATGCAGCAAATTTCATTGTTGTCTTATTTTAAGAAATTGCCACAGCCACTCCAGCCTTTAGCAGCATTGCCCTGTCAATCAGCAGCCGTCAACATGGCAACAAGGCCTTCCACTGGGCCAAAGATTATGACCCCCTAAAGGCTCAGATCATTAGAAATTTTTAGCAATAAAGATTTTTAAATTAAGGTGCAAACATTGTTTTTAGGCATATGCTATTGCACATTTAATAGACTACCATATAGTGTGAACATAACTTTTATATGCCTTGGGAAAAGAAAAGAGAATATGTAACTCTCTTTATTGTGATATTCATTTTATTGTCATGGTCTGGAACATATCTCCAGGGTATACCTGTATATAGTGGATAAGAGCTGTCAAGCATTCTACAATTTGCAGCCCCCCCCCCCCCAAATAATGAATTATCTGACCTAAAACGTCACTGTCACTAAGATCGAAATATCCTGTTTTGTACATATGTATAGGTAGGTGTGTTGAATATGCGTAGATACTATTAACACATACAGACTCTGTCATTATATAGAGGGCTTCTTTGTATATAATCTGTTCCAACTAGATCAACAAGACATTGTTTTCCCAGCCATCTGTTGAGACATAGAAATAAGCTTTGCTGTTCACAGCCTGACATTTTATCCATGTTTGTCTTAATGAGACTTCATTTCTGCTTTGGTTATGCCTCTCTCCCCTAAACAGATTGCATCAAAGTCTGGTTTAGAGAAACGAGGCCAGCTAGGCTTTCTAGGTTCTAGCAGAAGTTTGCTGACTGTCCCATAGACTCAAGGAAAGGAACAAATGTATACCATATATGTTCAAAATTTTGTAAAAGAGATGGTTGTACTATGACGAAACTCTTTGTCATCTCTTAATCTATGATTATTTATCCTTGGACAATTGCTGCAAATTTATATAAATCTGGGATTGTATAGCTGGAAGATACTTTGTCTAGTAAGATTATGAGGGAAAGCAAATAAAGCCAAGAGAAGTGAAGCGACTTGATCAGGGTCACACAGTAATTAAATGTAGGATCTTTGTACCACGTACTCCTGGCTATTGTCCCTGCCACACCCTGCTTCTGGAAACTGTTTTTAAAACTGCCAAAGTACTGCTAAAAACCAAGATCTCTTGATATCATGCTAGGCTTATACTTAAAATACCTCCATGTGATGTCCTTTTGATATAAAATACCTTCTTAGTAGCATCATTGACTACATATACAGTATACATAATGATTCAGTATTATCTTGGTAAAATGATGTGTAATTCACATGGGAAAAAATCGTTGAATAAAGTTGGTGGCTGCCAGCTTCCCAGCCTGCATGTCTATTACTGTACCAGAGCCGAGCTGTAAGCTGAGATGTTTACTCTCCTTTTATCCAGCCCTCAGTAGGGAATTACATTTCAGTTCCTCTCAACTCTTATCACCTTAGGGCCGAAACTGCTTAAAAATACCTACCAGCTCCCACCCACTCACAGACACAAAGCAGCTGAGGAATTTCCAAAAGCCAGAAGAAGAAGAATTCGGGTGGGATATAAAGGTGTTAGTTCTCTTATTTCTCTACGGTTTTCAAAGCAAGTCATGCTGCTTGCCAGGTCTCTACGAAAAGCAGGGTGTCGCCCACCCTCTTTTAGCTCTCAGACTTTGAAACAAGCATATAGTTTTCTAGAAAGAGAACATAATTTCATTATATATATATATAAAAAAAGGGAAGTTCAGACTGCTTCCTATTAGTTTACTAATGTTTTCTAGAGTACTTCTGATTGGTTACTCTGTATGGCCTGCAGAAAGCCACTGAATCTTAGATTGCTCATCTGTAAAATGGGAATAACAGCAGTTACCTCCTTTGCTGAGTTATATGTGATAAAATCTATTAAGTGCTGAGCACAAGGCGTAGCAGTTGGTAGTTATCAGCCTTTGTTAACTGTCATTCTCATCATCTTCACCATAATTTCCTGTAGGTCCCGTGGTCTTCTCTGTCACAGCTACTATCCCTGGCTTCTGTCTTAAACTAGACCTGCATTTAAACTCCTGGCTGATGTCTTCTGCAGTTACTGGCACATGTCATGTGTATAAACTGAACTAGCAATAATTTCATTAAAGACAGATAATTTTCTGAACTACCACAAATCAAGGGTAATTCCTCTCTCATGGCCAGGTCTTGGTTTTATATATATATATATATATATATATATATATATATATATATATATTTTATCCACAGGAACATTTCAGGATGCTAAATGACAGACATAAGCCAAAGAGTTGGTCGTGTCCTTATAGTCTCAGCTACAGGCAATGCCCAAACTACACTAAACTCTGGCATTTCGTCACCTCGTCTGTGCCCCATCCTTGCAGAAAGGGCTTTGAGTGTTCTAGTGCTCCTGAGCTGCTATGGCTCACTCGTGTTGGAGGGGATGAAAGTGGGGAGCATGATGGAGGCAGCCTTCTGTCCGCTCACCACTGCCCAGCTGCTCCACCAGCTACAAGGGCCATGGTCTTGAGTGGAAAGGCCAGAGATACCTGATTATTAAATTAAATCACAATCTCCCTGGAGCTTAATTCCGTTTGCCTTGTGAATTCTTTTCTTTTTCTTTGTGCATTCTAAAGCAAAAAGATAATATTTTTTCCTGAAGAGAACAGACAGTTACAGTTGGATGCCATTGGCATCCTGGGACAAAAGAATTTCATGGAAACATGAAAACCACAGACAGAAAAGTGGAAGGGCCCACAGTGACTGCAGGCGTACCTTATTTAAGGGTCACACAGTCATTGTGAGTTTATGGAAAAGCAGAGGGCTTTTGTCTGAAAATCTCCCATAACACTTTATCTCCCTTTGCTGCTCCCTGTTTCTGTTAAAGACCTTGTCACCCTCTCAGAGACCCAGAATATAAAACTTCCTGTCATCTCCTGCTCTCAGCTCTCCTCTTAAGTGCTAGTTAGGAGCTGATGAATATGTCCTGAATTCTCTCTCTAATGTGTGTCTTCCTCTCCTCGTCCCACTGTTTTATTTTGGGGTTGGCGTGTCCCAACAGGAAGGTACAATCCCCCTTTTTTGATCTACCCCTTTCTTTTTCATCCTTCTTTGTCACTGGTGCCAGGATGAGTCCCCAGAGCACACATTTGGCCGCTGGTCCCTCCCCCTCACTAGTAACTTGTCCCTTGCTCTCTACCCTCTAACCCTGCTGAGGGGGCACAAGGCTGCCCAGGTATATCAAGGTTCTTCTAGAATTTTCTCTCAGGCCCTATCTAGTGTTCTGTTACTTATTTTTGTGTGTATATGTGTGAGAGAGAAATATGTGTACAGAAAAGTGCATAAAGTATATATTTGCAGTTAAAAACTTACAAAGCAAAAAACTGAATAACTGCTACCATCAACAAATGAAATTTTTCTGGTAGCCTAGAACCCCCCAGGCTCTTCCCTCATCACTGCTTCCTTATTCCCCACTAGAGGTAATGAGTAATTAGACTTTTTAAATGATAATTCCTTTGCTTTAAAAAAAAAAAAAAAGGTCTTATTTCCTATGTATGCATAGGAATATAATTTAATTCAATTTTCCAGTTTTTAAACTTCATATGTGGAGTCATGTTGGCAGATTATATATGTGGGACGGGGGGGTTGGTTAAATATATGTTCTGCTTTCATTCAGGGTTATTGGAAGATTTATCCATGTTACACATGTGGCTACGTTTCACTATCTTTTATTCCTATATAGTTTTCCATTACAAAAATTTACTACAAACTATCTATTGTACTGTTCATTTTTATTGGGTTATTTCCACATGGAGGCTGGAAGTGAGCACTGGTGGATGGCCATCCTGGTGCGTGTGCCCACAAGTGTCTACCGTGGACATTCCTAGCGCTAACATTGCTGTTTCAGAAGCTGTCAGTATCTTCTGAGGATGAGCCAAGCTGTCCTAAAATGGATGTAGTTGCTCACTCTCACCAGGGACATGCAGGGTTCCTTTTGCTCCACATTTATGAACACTGCCATATAAGGTTTTTCTGTTTGCACTAACCAAGTGGGTATGTAAGTGTATATATTTATAATTTTAATTTGCTTTGTAAGTAACTTCTTCTTTTGGGTGAATGATTCCTAGAACATGAAAGTATTGCCTTTTTTTTTTTTTTTCATTCCATAGTTCTTTGGCTTATTTTGTGTTTTGATCCCTGTATAGTTCAGAGGTCAAGGATCCCTATTTTTGGAGGAACTCCTAGTCTTTGCCTGAACCTGAATTACCTGCTTCTTGGAAGAGTTGGGAAAACAACTTGGTCTCTTAGATATTAATATTTCTCAAGCTATATTTTTGTTTCTCAAAATACTTTTTTAAATTCTTATTAAGGAATAAGGACTGTGTCTATGAATAAAATATTCCTGTACCATAAAGGATTTATCTCGATAAAAAGTCTCTCATTTTCTTCATCTAAAAAATGAAGCTGATCTGTCTCATACAGTATAGAGGCTTTCAATTACGTGACATAATGAGGTCAATATATTACTAGGATTTTCTGCAAATCAGTCAAGTTTTACAAAGTTTAATTTCTTTTTTGTTTGTTTTGAGACAGTCTCACTTTTGTCACCCTCAGTAGAGTGCTGTGGCATCATTGCTCACAGCAACCTCAAACTCTTGGGCTCAGTGATTTTCTCGCCTCAGCCTCCCAAGTAGCTGGGACTACAGGACCCTCCACAACACCCAGCAATTTTTTTAGAGATGGGTCTCACTCTTTCTCAGGCTAGTCTGGACCCGGTGAGCTCAGGCGATCCACCCGCCTCAGCCTCCTAGAATGCTAGGATTATAGGTGTGAGCCACTGCACCAGCCTACAAAGTTTCATTTCTAAAATAGTAAATTTCATAAATATTCTAAACTCAACAAAATGATCAGATCTTATTATATTTCTCAATTCCATACAATTTCTAAAGCCACAAAGTCACTCTCATTCCCTTAGCTTGAAAGTCATATATTTGGTATATCTGAAAGCACATCTGGTGGGTAAAATATGTTTAGAGGTTGTTTAGAAATTTTAGAGTACCTGAATTTTTATCTTTTATTACAATTGGAAAAACACTTGTTACATCTTGAGCTCAGATATGTAATGTTTAAGATTTCTGAGGTTTTCAGTTTTAACATGCAATTTGACTTTACCGTTAAGTGTTGGGTATAATGAAATGTTTATACCAGTCTTAAAAAACAAACACTGTCAAATAGACAAAGCTTCACTTCCCCCGAATCAGCGCAAGTCTGACTTCTGAGCACAGTGGGTTGCACACTGAATTGATCAATAATCTTCTTATAGCTGGTAGTGGGAAAGGGCACAGGGAGAAGGGGTCATCAGAATTGTCTACCTTAGCACCTACAGAAACAGAGGAAGCACCCTCATGAACAAGGGAGGAGGTATGAGTACAGACAGCTTTGTGGAGCTTTATCCTTGCATTTATAAACCTAATAGTATAGAAAGGAGCAGTAGGGAAACCTCCCAGAACTTAGGAGGAGGGCAGAGCTGAGGGATCCTATCAATGGTGTTCACCATTGAAACAGGTAGGTTCCTGGATGAAATTCTAAGCAGAGAAGAGTCAGTAAGCTCTTGTATTAACAGATGCAAATGTGTATTCACATCATTTGAAGGCTGTTCCCAAGGTATATGATAGATAGGAGCAATGGTGTGCTAAGCCAGCTCATACTACATACCAGCTTTTTTGACAGCCAGTAGTTACTTTTTCAAGAATTGTGTGTGTCAGTCATTAAACAGCAATTATTATTAATTAAATTATATAAGCATATATTTAGATAAGTTATTAAAGATGAAGACAATGCATACTCAGGACCTACCACTTCCTAATTGGTTTACAACATTTTGCTCTCACCTGGGATGTGTGTCCTGGGTGGGGGGATGTTGTATGATGTTCTACCATGTGTCCCTGCTTAGTAGCTTGAAATCAGTCATGGAGAGGGTGTTTACACCAGGGAAATTGGCAAAGACTACAAAGCCTGGCTCTTCTCTTCCAGAGAGCAGATTATTGAACACTTGCCAAGACACTGCTAGATGGGAGTTTATTTTTTTGCTGAGGTGAGAATGTGATCCCTGACCACTGGGAGGCTGGTGTGTGCACGCTCTTCTGCCAGTGATTGTCTGTGTCTGCGTCTCAGCAAGGCTTTGTTATCATTCACTCTATGTCAGTCCAAAGGGTTTACTTGAACTTTCCAGTTATCATATACAGCATGGGGCTTGGGGAGGGTAAGGAATGGGATCTGTAATTGTGCCGATCTGCTAAGATACCAGACATAGGCGTTGCAAGTGGCAAGGACTCATCACGTAAGTTTGAGTACAAACAAGAAACAGAAACTTGGAAGCATAAAATGGATAAGTTAATCTTCCTAAACCAATTAATACCTCTTTTCATAAATCATAGCTGTAGTCTACATCCCTTAGATGTAAGAATCATGTATGAAAAAGGTCATAGTTACAAATAGACTGGGTTGTTTCCAAGTTCCAGGTACAGTGCAGGGTGTGGGAGAGAGCAAAGGGGGAAATAATCAAGCACCCTGTGGGTGGGTGCTGGGACTAAGGGGAGCACAAGGGCAGGCACTTGCTCAGGGCATGCATGCATCAGAAAAGTGACTAGTGTATTGCCCTGTTTGGGAAGAGGTGTGAATAGCACATTGTGCTTTTCAGTTCTACCGAGACTTGGTGCAGATGATCATAAACAGGTCCTACTAGGCCTTAGAAGAAAGATGCTGTGATATGATTTCAGGGTAAAATGAAGTGCTTTGTCTATTTCAGACCATCCACGCATCCCTGCAAACCCATCTACCTTCTCAATGCTGAGCTAAAGATTCCCTGCTAACCTTGTCTTCCCAGACACATCCTCTCAGTGATTCCTCACTCACGTGAATCTGAATGGGAATGCGGTTAGGAATACCTAGGGTGAGAGCAGGTTTTTCTACAGTGGTAAATAGACATTTGTAAGTGGGAGTGAAGATGAGAGGAAATGAGGAGTTAAGGATGGGAAGGGAAGGCATCAGATGGAAAGAGCCCCAGCCTGGAGCTAGTCTACATGTGAGTCTGTTTAAAAGTGCCCAGTCCCAAGGGCTCAGGTTACACTTCTCCTAGAGGAAAGCTCCCCTGCCAACAAGGACAGCTGTTCTTCTGGCTGATGCTACCTCCTCCTGCTAAAGCCCAGAGCTGCCCAGGTTTCAGGTGGCAGTTGTGACACGAAGGACAGAGGAAACATTCACCGACTCTAAAGAACCAAGCTCTGTGTTGGATACATTTAACATTCCTTGTTCAACGCAGCACTGTGGGGGATATTTATTTTTCTATTTCCCAAGGAGGAAACTGACTTAGAGAGTCCAAGTGATTTGCCTAAGGTAACGATAGGCAAGGGTAAGGAGAGGCAGGCCCAAGATTCAGACAAGCGCTTGCTTGACTTCAAAGGCCAGGCCTCTTTCTATCATAAAAAATAAAATAAAAAGAAAATTTTACAAGCACACTCTTGCCTCCCATTAGATTCTCATACTTTCCTCTTGGGATGATAGATCTTATTCCACTCCTACTGCTTTCCAACTCTGTGCACAGACTTCTCTGTATATCCCTCTACTCAAGAAAATTACTGAGCTTACTTTTTAGTTTGTATTATGAAAGCATTGCCTATTATTATTTTCTAGATATAATTTGATATCAAGCAACGTTTTCCTAAATAACACGTTCTTTTCTGTTCTACACACATGTATGCGCACACACACACACAAGGATACATTCCTGTGCACACTGCTCGTAGAGCCTCTCAGGCTGCTGGGGGAGAGAGGGAGACTCATCATCAAAATAAGAGAAAGTACATAATTGTATCATGACCACTCCCCATTCCAGAGAAGAAATAAGATTGCTGAGGATTGCAAGGGTGATGGCAGCAAGAGGGAAGAAAGCGAGGGACAACCTCCATTCTGAAGGTGACTGATCTTGGACACTGGCTGTCAACATGTGGTCCCCAGACCAGTAGCAATAGCATCTCCTGGGAACTTGTTAGAGATGTAAATCGTTGGGCCCTGCCTTAGACATGCAGAATCCAAACCCAGGGTGGTGCCCAACATTATGTGACCTAAGCGCCTGCCATGTGATGTGGATGCACACTCAGGTTTGCAGACTGCTGGCCTGACGCCTCCTCCAAGCTTGTGGATTCTGCAAATACCCAGAGGCTGCATTATGGGGTGTTCCTATTCAACTCTTCAAAGATGGACCTGTGGACAGACCCGATACAACATTTTCTCATTGCATAGACTATAGTTTGTTCTATTTTAAATGCCATCTAAAAAGCATCATGAGGTGAAGGCACCATGAGAGTGGCTAAGCGTGCCTTCTAGGCGAGCACATTTTAATCTAGGAGAGTGGATAAGGCCTGAACACAGAGAACACCAAAACTCCTTGCAACAAAGATACCATTTTATTTGAATTTGTAGTCCAGGTATCTTGTGCTGGTTCTAAACCTAATAGACATCCCTAATGTTTGTGGACTGCAAGGGCATTGTTAAGGTGCATGCATGCATGTGTGGGCACACATGTTTATTCCTGTGCTGGCTGGGCAGAGGTTGCATTCTTTACCAAAATTTTCTAGGATGAAAATCCTGCCCAGCAGCTCTTTACGTTGCCCAGGTGTGAAGACTGTAGCTTTTGAATGCAATCAGTGAACACACCATTTAGCTAAGGACCTGCCACACAGGGCTACCACAGTGACCAGATGTGATACGGTGAAGGATCGAGGAACCTCATCACTTTGAATTGATGATGATAAAGGAAAAGAGATTCAGTATCTAGGCCCTTGGTGTTCTCTGTGTTCAGGCCTGATCCACTCTCCTAGATTAAAATGTGCTCGCCTGGAAGGCACGCTTAGCCACTCTCATGGTGCCTTCACCTCATGATGCTTTTTAGATGGCATTTAAAATAGAACAAACTACAGTATAATTAGAGATATTTAAAGGAGATCTCTGTATTTTGCTTGGAAGGCTGAATCTGACGTTCCTGGGCCTACAGACTGAAGTTGCTGGCGCGGCACTATAGCTGTCGAGTGTGTTATTTGAGTAGAGTGCCACAGGACTTTGATTTGGGGTGGCAATATAAAGAAGCACATATTTTTTTTTTTTTTTTTTTTTTTTTGGCTAGAAAAATTCCAGAGAAAAGAAAAATACATAAAAATAAAGAAGTACATTTTCTCACCATTAACGACCCGTGATTTTGGAGAAATACATTTTTCTTGATCTTCTCCTAACCTGTCTGCCTCTGCTGGATTGAGGAGCTTTCAGCAAGCTTGGGAGACGTCATTCTTAAAAAGACCAACTATTACAGCAGGGGAAGGCAACCTTTTTATATGTTAAATTAAACATTTTCTTCTCTGTTTTTTTTTCCTCTCCTTCATAGGGCACCCTTTCTTTTAGCCTTCTTTTCCTCCACACAACTCTACCCCTTTTCAATTTCCTAATAACTTATATTAATTTGTTAGGTTTAGTTATTGTTGAACCCAAGTTTTTCTCTGCCATGTGTGTGACATTATTTACTTTCATCACAGTTTGACAGTATTTACAGGAATCTACCCTGTTTGGATAATTTACTTTTTGAATAAAAGTCATATATGTCATTTTCTTGGTATTTTGGTCAAAGCTATATTATTTTCATTCTTTCCAATGAGGACCTTTCTTGTTTTAAATGCCTGTTGAGTAAGCTGAGTTAAAGGTTACCTCTTTAAGGAAGGTCTTTCCTACCTTATCTAAAGTTAGCTTTTTATGTTCTGATCCTATTGTACCTTTGAAGGTGAGAAATTAATTTATTTCTTCTATTAGACTACTTCCTTCTTTGTTGTTGCCTGCCCTCATGTTTTACTTTCTATCTTTGTATATTTCCCTAGCATCTCATAGCCCCTGGAGTACAACAAGAGATCAGAAATTGAGTGCATGCATAAAAGAATTGATGTTCTAGTCATCTCCTAAATACAGATGTTCTAGTTGTCTATTGCTAGGAAAACAATTATCTCTAAACTTTGAAATGTAAAACAACCGTTTTAGTTTTCTCACAATTTTGTGTCTCACTATTTGTCATTTAACATAGGACAAACTACAGTATAATTAGTTCACCTCCAACTCAAGTGATATCAGCTGGGGGGTAGAGGACCCATTTCCTCGATGGCTTCTCCACCCCCATGTCTGGCCTCTCCATGTCCCTGACCTCCATCCCTCCCTGAAGCCTCTTATCTCCCAGGGCCTCTCCACATAGCTGAGGCTTAACACTGCCTCATGGCACTCACACTTCTCACATGGCAGCTCATGTAGAAAGTGTTCAGAGAGGTCTGGGTAGAAGCTGAAAGCATCATGATGGCACTTCAGCCATTCCTGTTGGTCAGTCAAGTCAGTAAGACTAGCCCAGGTTCAAGGAGGTTCGTTACAAAGCATTTGCAGCCATCTTTAATATACCATTGTGACAACACTGATAATAAGTGCAATTAACATTTAAAAGTGAGAAACAAAATCTCAGTCTCCTATGTTGTTCAGCACAGCATAGTACAAGCTTTCAATATCCTGCCAGTTGTCAAAATGTGTCCAGTGAGGCTCCACACCTGTAGCTCAGTAGTTAGGGCGGCAGCTACATACACTAAGAGTGGTGTGGGTTTGAATCCAGCCCAGGCCTGCTAAACAACGACAACTACAACAACAATAACAAAAATAGCTGGGCTTTGTGGCAGGCGCCTGCAGTCCCAGCTACTTAGTAGGCAAAAGAATCGCTTAAGCTCAAGGCTTAAGGCAAGAGGCAAGAGGCTAAGGCAAGAGAATCGCTTAATCCCAAGAGTTTGAGGTTGCTGTGAGCTGTGTTGTCATAGCATTCTACCGAGGGTGGCATAGTGAGACTCTGTCTCAAAAAAGAGTGTCCAGTGATATGTACTCATTAAATCAAATTCTGATTGACACTTACAAAGAGTAAAAACCTTTATCCCTTGTTTGTTAATCTCTCGTCTGTCTGTAAGATATGATTTTTTAAAGATGAGTCAGTATTTGTCCGTGTGTGTGATCAGCATTGAGAAGACACAGCTAGAGGTGCATTCTACTCCAACAAACTCATTGATAACTAAGTAAATCTAAACATCATTGTGAGTTTTTGTTTTTATCTATAACTATAGTAAAAATGCAATAGTGTAAGTCTTACTCCTTTGAACAGGTGTATAAAGCATGATCCCAGTCTCAAAGGACTTGTAGTCTATAGGAGAAGACTAATAATACTCTTGAAACTATCAACCTCCACTGGAGGTTAACAAAATGTTAAAATGTGTGGCCCCTCTTTGTGATAGGATTAAAACTAGTAAACGTAGGAAGAGTTGTGGGATTTAAAAATCACTATTTGGCAGCCACCACAGTAATAATTGTTTAGAACACAAAAAAAGTATTAGTAGATGCTAACATGAGTGAACCAAAGTATGGATAGTTGTGTATTTGCAATTTCAAATAATCTGGATATTTACATAGTTGTTAAGTGTTTTCCACATACTCTGAGTACAAGATACTTACCGATTACAAAAGGACATAACTTTATAGTAGAAAAATCTCACAGATATTGCCTTATCCAAGTGATCAAATTTAACATACTACAGAGTGAATATTCCTTATCCAAGATGCTTGGGACTAGAGTTTTTCAGATTTCTAATGTTTTCAAATTTTGGAATATTTACATTATATATTTACCCAGTTCTGTATCCCTAATCCAAAAATCTGAAAAGCTTCAAAATACAAAACTTTCTGAACACCAACAAGATGCTCACAGGAAATGCTCACTGGAACATTTCAGACTTGGGGTTTTTGGACGAGGAATAACAGGATGAATCGGTAGCACGCGCCTTCTGATACAAAGCACTGAGAAGGACACGGTGTCATTGCCCTGGTAGTCTTGCCACGAATACTTCACTTGAACTGTGAAGAAACATCAAGCAAATTCAAGAACATACACCAGTAACTGGACTGAACTCTTGAAAAGTGTCAAGATCATAAAAGACAGAGACCAAGGAACTGTTCCATATATGACAGGAGGTTAAAAATGTAGGAGAAGTAAACACTGCTCTTGGAACCAGGCCAAGAACCCAGCATACACAAAAAGTGAGGAACAAAATCTCAGTCTCCTCTATTGTTCAGTACAGCATAGTACAAGCTTTCAATATTCTGTTCTAGTTATCTTATTAGGTTTAGTTATTGTTGAACTCAAGTTTTTCTCTGCCATGTGTGTGACATTATTTGAAGGATTACTGGTAAAATTTGAGTAGGGTCTGTAGAGTAGGAGGTTATTGTATCAATGTTAATTTTCTGAATGTTATTACTATACAGTGGTTATGTACAAAATGCATTTTTAGAAAGTATACGCCAGAGACCAGCCTTAGCAAGAGTGAAACCCCACATATACTAAAATTAGAAAAACTAGGCAGGTGTTATGGTGGATGCCTGTAGTCCCAGCTTCTTGGGAGGCTTAGACAAGAAGATTGCTTGAGCCCAAGAGTTTGCATTTGCTGTGAACTATAATCCCATGGCACTCAACCCAAGGTGACAAAGACTCTGTCTCAAAATAAAAATAAAAAAAAGTATGCACCTGAATATAATAGGTAAAGGGGAATTGTGTCTGTTCCTCACTCTCCAGTGGTTTTTAAAAAATCATCTTTGGGTATAGGTAGGCATAAAACAAATGATAAAGTCAGTGTGTTAAAAAGTTACATTTGTGGTGCATCTTACAATGGTACATGTGAAACTTAGTAAATGTAGAATGTAAATGTCTCAACACAATAACTGTGAAATTGCCAGGAAGGCTATGTTAACCAGTGTGATATAAATGTGTCAA
>CAUYPK010007259.1:0-20937 GCA_963574355.1 Loris lydekkerianus | reverse complement strand
CAGTTATTCTAATATTCTTTCCCTTGTAGGTAATGGTTTTCTTTCGTCTGGCAGCTTTCAGAATTTTCTCCTTCATATTAACTTTAGTGAAATTGATTATGATGTGTCTGGGGGATGTCTTATTCGGGTTGAGTTGTGCTGGAGTTCTGAAACTGTCTGCTGTCTGAATTTTGGAATCCCTTGGCATTTCTGGAAAGTTCTCCTTCATAATGTCATGGAGAAGAGACTCTGTGCCTTGTGAAGCCACTTCGTCACTTTCAGGGATCCCTATATGACGAATGTTGGTTTTCTTTGAATTATCCCAGAGCTCTCTGAGAGAGTGGTCTGTTTTTGCTCTTTATTTCTCTTCTTCTTTGAGGGTTTGGGAGCGTTGGAAAGCTTTGTCTTCAATGTCAGAAATCCTTTCTTCTGCTTGCTCCATTCTATTACTGAGGGATTCTACTGTGTTTCTCAGATCTTTGGGGGATGCAAGTTCTTGTCTCAATGTATCAAAATCTTTAGTCATTTGGTCTTTGAATCTGTTGAATTCTTGAGATAACTTTTGGAATTCTAGTTTGATCTTATTTGCTATCCAGATCCTGAATTCAATTTGTGACATCTCAGGTATTTGTTTGTGCATGGGGTCTTGTGCTATTTCTGCCCCCATTGATCCTTGGGGGAGTTGATCTACTCTGATTATTTATATTGCCAGAGTTTTTCTGTTGATTTCGCCTCATGATTGTTTTTCACCATTGCCTCCTGCCATCCTCAGAGTTGGGGAGGTGTCTTTCCAAGATTAGACCCCAGCAGGATCACTCTATTGTTGCTGGATCATTGTAGGGAGTAACCCTGTGTAGTTCCTCTGGGCTGCTCTAGCTAGGAAGTTCTAGTTGTTGAAACAGCTTTGCTGTGTGACACACCCAGATTCAGAAACGGGGCTGGGGGTGGTGCACACTGTTCTGGAAGTGAGTGGCACCCAGTGACATTGGCACAGAGAACCCAAGGCTCCAGCAGTCTCTGGCTAGGAGAAGGGCTCTGCGCAAAAGCAGGGAGGGCTCCAGAGGGCACGCAGCTACTGGAGTCCCTGCCAAGATGAATGAGCTAGTGTGGAGGCTGGGAGGACACAGGAGGGTGGACGCAGTGTTGCGTGGCTCCCGCAGTTCCTGGTCAGTAAATGTGGAGGCATAGTGGGTGCACTTCACCAGTTGGGGGTCACTGCACAGCTCTTATTTAGGTCTGGGTAGCGCCAAGCCCAGGAGTTTGAGGTTGCTATGAGCTGTGATGTCACGGCACTCTACCCAGGGCAACAGCCCAAGGCTCCAGTGTGCCAAAACTGTCTCACTCTGCCCCTAAGGATTAAGAGTGTCAGGCATTTCAGTCCCCGCCTTTAGGCTGCTCAGTCACTAGGTTACTTTGTCTCGCCCGATCCTTGCTCTGGGGCCCTGAGGGCAGAGCTTGCCAGAGCAGTTTTTTCACACAATGGCTTCCTGCGCCCAGTTCTGTGACTCAGTCTGGGGCCTCAGACAATGCCCGAAGTTCTCCACACTCCTGCTCAAGCTCTCCCCAAAGCAGCTCAACTGAGCGCCAAGTCCAAGAACACCAAAAAAGTTCACAGGTAAGGCCTTTTCGGTTTGCAGTCTCACAGCTGCTTGTACTCACGGTTGCCGAAGTGATTAGGTCAATCGAACACACGCAGCCACTTGCCAGTTTTCCACTGTTTTTGTCCTCCTCCTGGGGTCCAGAAGTCCCTTACTGGCTCCCCGAATCCTCAAAGGGATTATCATAAGCAGATCCCACCGGTCAGAGATGTCTGGAGTCTTGTCTTCCCAGACTCGCCATGCCCAGTTGCAGGGAAACTGTTACTCGGCTGCCATCTTTAATCTCCTTCCATAGCAGAGGATATTAACAAATGGAAGAACATACCATGCTCATGACTGTGAAGAATCAACATTGTTAAAATTTCTACACTTCCCAAAGCAATCTACCAATTCAATGCCATCCCTATTAAAATACCAACATCCTACTTTTAAGACTTGGAAGAAAAGGACTCTGCATTTTGTATGGAACCAGAAAAAAACCTGTATAGCAAAGGCAGTTCTTAGTAATAAAATCAAAGCTGGGGGCATCACCATACCAGATTTTAGGCTGTACTACAAAGCCATAGTGGTCAAGACAGCATGGCAGCATGGTACTCGAAGGAAAATAGAGACATAGACATTTGGGATTGAATAGAAAACTAGGAAATGGAACTAACATCTTACAACCACCTACTCTTTTATAAACCAAAGAAGAACATACAGTGGAGGAAAGACTCCCTATTCAATAAATGGTGCTGGGAGAACTGGATATCCACATGCAAAAGCCTGAAACTTGACCCACACCTTTCTCCACTCACAAAAATTAATTCAAGATGGATAAAGGACTTAAATTTAAGGCATGAAACAATAAAAATCCTCAAAGAAAGCATAAGAAAAACACTGGAAGATATCAGCCTGGGGAAAGACTTCATGAAGAAGACTGCCGTGGTAATTTCAACAAGAAAAATAAACAAATGGAACTTAATAAAACTAAAAAGCTTCTGTATAGCTAAGGAGACAATAACCAAAGCAAATAGACAACTTTCACAATGGGAAAGGATATTTGCATAGTATGAATCAGACAAAAGCTTGATAACTAGGATCAATAGAGAACTCAAATTAATCCATTTGAAAAAAGCCAACAATCCTGTATATCAATGGACAAGAGACATGAATAGAACCTTCTCTAAAGAAGACAGATGAATGGCTGACAAACATATGACAAAATGCTCATTATTCCTAATTATTAGAGAAGTGCAAATCAAAACTACCCTGAGATACCATCTAACCCCAGTGAGAATGGCCCACATCACAAATCTCAAAACTGAAGATGCTGGCATGGATGTGGAGAGAAGGGAACACTTTCACACTGCTGGTGGGACTGTAAACTAATACAACCTTTTTGGAAGGAAGTATGGAATAACCTCAAAGAAGAGCCAGGCACAGTGAGAGTGGCAAGAGAAGACTCCAGGCATCTCTGGTGATGGGTTTTTCCCAGAGGCTTCCCTTTGGTGACACAGGAAGCCGGCAAGAGACTTCTGGACCCCATGAGGAGGACAGAAGCAGTGGAAAATCTGGCAAGTGGTAGGTGCGTTTGTTTGGTGGGAGGCTCCCTGCAGCTGTACCCATAGCAACAGCGAGACTGTAAGCAGGAAAAGCCTTACCCATGGGCTGTTTTCGTTTTCTTGGACTTGGGCATTCGATTGAAGTTTCTTGGGAGATCTTGGGCTGGTGTGTGCAGATGACTTTGAGCCTTGTCTGTGGCCCTGGTCTGAGTCGCTGAGCTGGAAAGGAGCTAATATCATCTAGCTATGGGCTACCTGCACAGCTGCTGTGAGAGAGCTGCCCCTGTGTTGCAGCATGGAGATCAGTCTGGAGACCTTGGGCAAGCAACCTAGTGACTGAGCTCCCCAAAGGGGGGTACTGAGACACTGGGGAAGTGTGGAGTTCCAAGTGTGGCAGATTAACAGCCTTGACCCTCAGGGGCATAGTGGGAGTCTGGACTTGGTGCACTGGATAAGCAGGCAGCCACACTGGGAGAGATTCCAGGGATAAGTGCTTTCCTTGGAAAGCTTCTGCTTGGCCAAGGTTCATAGTTTGGAGTGTCTTTCAAGTGGGCTGAGAGATCAGCAGAGGCTTCCAGTCTCCATCTCATACAGCTGTATTAACATTGTGATTGACACCTTATACCTTAGAAGATCACCTGCTGCCTGGACAATATTCAGCAAGATATATATACTATTTGGTTCTTCAGTTTTGGTGGGGTTTTTTGGGATGTGGGGGGTGGGTTCTGCTTTTTTTGTTGTTTGGGTTTTTTCTTAATTTCAACATTTTTCCATTTTTCCCTGGTATTTTTCTTATTTATTATTTTTTTTTAGGTTGTTATTGTTTGTTTGTTTCACTATCCTAGTTTAAATACAATTTTTCATTTTTGCCTTCTTTAACAATTAGAATTTCATTTTTGCCAGTGTTTCTGCTCCTAATGTGGCTGGCAAAGAGCTGTTGACCTCAAGGGAATCACCCAACACAGCACCTCCAGAGGTTAGGTGTCTTTAAGGTTGAGTCATAGTACCCTACTATACACCTATATTACTCCTGTTTCTTTCTTTCAAAAGGTGCCTTTTCTTTCTTTTTTTTTTTTGTCAATATTTCCTTTCACTCACCCCCTCTTCTTTCTCTTTTTTCTTTCTTTTTTAAATCCGTTTTCACTTCTTGGTCTTCAATTTTCTTATCCTTCTGGTCCCCTACCACAAGAGCTCATAACTTTAAAGAGCAAGAAGAAGTGAAAGAATAATTAGGGTGAGGAAACAGAGACACAAGAGCACTCATGAAGAAGAATCAGCAGAAAAAATCCTGGTAACACGAAATACCAGTTCAGAGTAACCCCTTCTAGTGATTGTGAGGTAGCTACAGCAGAGGACTCCTCCTATAAAGAAATGTTAGGAATGACAGAAGGGGAATTTAAAATACAGATGATGAAAACAATGAAGGAAATTGCTGAGAAAGTAGAAAATAACCATAAGGAAATCCAAAAACAGAATCAAATAAGAGATGAAAGATATGAAGAATATAAAAAGGATATAGCAGAGCTGAAGGAACTGAAGCAGTTAGGGAACTTAAAGATGCAATAGAAAGTATCAACAATAGATTAGATCATGCAGAAGAAAGAATCTCAGAGGTAGAGGATAAAGCTCTTGAGATAACTCAGATGGTTAAAGAGGCAGAAAAGAAGAGAAAGAAAGCAAAACTTTCACTGACAGAATTATGGGACTCTATGAAATGTTCAAATATATAAGTTATAGGTATCCCAGAAGGGGAAGAAGAATGCTGCAGAGGAATGGAAGCCATTCTAAATATTATAAATGAAACTTTCCCTAATATCACCAAAGATTCTGACATACTCGTTTCAGAAGGATATTGGTCTCCTGGTCACCTCAGTTCAAATAGAGCTTCTTCAAGGCACATTGTGATGAATCTCTAAAGTCAAGACAAAAGTAAAGATTTTGTAAGCTGCCAGGAATAAGTGCCAACTGACTTACAGGGCAAACTCATCAGGGTCACAACAGACTTCTCCAATGAAACTTTTCAGGCCAGAAGACAATGGTCATCTGTCTTTAATCTACTTAAACAGAACAACTTCCAGCCCAGAATTTTATATCCCACTAAGCTAAGGTTTAAAATTGACAGAGAAATCAAATCTTTTATTGATAGGCAAACATTGAGGAAATTTGTAACAACAAGACCAGCCTTACAGGAAATATTTCAACCTGTTCTACACACTGACCATCACAATGGACCTTCAGCAAACTAAAAACTCAGAAATTAAAGGACAGAACCTAGTTTCCACAATGATGCAAAAGACAACACTAAGCAATAGACTTTCAAAAAACAAGATGAATAGAATGCTACCACACTTATTAATTATCTCAATAAACGTCAATGGCTTGAATTCCCCACTGAAGAGGCATAGATTGGTTGATTGGATTAAAAAACAGAAGCCATCTCTTTGCTGTCTGAAGGAAACACACCTCATGTCAAAAGACAAATTAAAACTCAGAGTTAAAGGTTGGAAGTCAATTTTTTCAGGCAAACAGAATTGAGAAAAAAAGAGGGGTTGCACTCTTATTTTCAGATACATGTGGATTTAAAGCAATTAAAGTCAAAAAAGATAATGATGGTCACTTCATATTGATCAAGGGAAAAATACAACAAGAAGACATTTCAATTCTAAATATTTTTGCACCCAATTTAAATGCTTCCAGATTCTTGAAACAGACTTTGCTTAGTCTGAGCAATATGATATCCTATAACACCATAGTAACAGGGGACTTTAACACCCCTCTTTCAGAGCTGGACAGATTCTCTAAACAGAAATTAAAGATGTTAGAGATTTAAATGAGACCCTAGAACAACTGTGCTTGATAGACATATATAGAACACTCCATCTCAAAGATAAAGAGTATACTTTCTTCTCATCGTCCCATGGAACATTCTCCAAAATTGATCATATCCTAGGACACAAAACAAACCTCAACAGAATCAAAAGAATTAAAATTCTACCTTGCATTTTCTCAGACCACAACGCACTAAAAGTGGAACTCAACTTCAACAAAAAATGCTCAACCTCACACAAAGGCATGGATGTTAAACAACCTTATGCTGAATGACAGTTGGGTTTGGGAAAAAACAAAAAAGGAAATAATTAACTTCCTTGAGTAAAACAACAATGAAGACACAAGTTATCAAAACCTATGGTATACAGGAAAAGCAGTCCAGAGAGAAAATTTATCTCTTTAGAAGCTTACATTCAAAAAAGAGAAAGAGAGCACATCAAACTCACAAGCCATCTGATGGAATTGGAAAAAGAAGAGCAATCTAAGCCTAAACCCAGCAGAAGAAAAGAAATATTCAAAATTAAATAAGGTGCACAGCCTACAGACACAGAAAAAAATGCTCATTATCCTTAATCATCAGAGAAATGCAAATCAAAACTACTTTGAGATATCTTCTAACTCCAGTAAGATTAGCCCACATAACAAAATCCCAAAACCAGAGATGTTGGCATGGATGTGGAGAAAAGGGAACACTTCTACACTGCTGGTGGGAATGCACACTAATCCGTTCCTTCTGGAAGGATGTTTGGAGAATACTTAGAGATCTAAAAATAGACCTGCCATTCGATCCTATAATTCCTTTACTAGGTACATACTCAGAAGACCAAAAATCACAATATAACAAAGACATCTGTACCAGAATGCTTATTGCAGCCCAATTCATAATTACTAAGTCATGGAAGAAGCCCAAGTACCCATCAACCCATGAATGTATTAATAAATTGTGGTACGTGTATACCATGGAATATTATGCAGCCTTAAAGAAAGATGGAGACTTTACCTCTTTCATATTTACCTGGATGGAGCTGGAACATATTCTGCTTAGCAAAGTATCTCAAGACTGGAAGAAAAAATATGCAATGTACTCAGCCCTACTATGAAGCTAATTTATGGCTTTCATATGCAGGCTATAACCCAACTATAGCACAAGAATATGGGGGAAAGGGCCAAGGGAGGGGAGGGAAAGGGAGAGGTGGGCCTGAGGGAGGGTAATTGGTGGGGCCACACCTATGGTGCACCTTAGAATGGGTGGACGCGAAACTTACTAAATGCAGAATACAAATGTCTTCATACAATAACTAAGAAAAAGCCATGAAGGCTATATTAAATAGTTTGATGAAAATATTTCAGATTGTATATGAAACCAGCACATTGTACCCTTTGATTGCACTAATGTACACAGCTATGATTTAATAAAAAGAAAAAAAGCTATATGTAAAACAAAGGTAATAAATACTTACAACTAAAAAAAAAAAATTAAATCAGAGATCAATGAAATTGAAAACAAAAGAATCATTCAGAAAAGTAATGAAACAAGGAGGTGGGTTTTTGAAAAAATAAATAAAATAGATAAACCTTTGGCCAGACTAACCAGAAATAGAAAAGTAAAATCTCTAGTAACCTCAATCAGGAATGACAAAGGGGGAAATAACAACTGAAGCCACAGAGATATAAAACATTATCTCTGAATACTACCAGAAACTTTATGCCCAGAAATTCCACAACGTGAAGAAAATGGATCAATATTTGAAATCACAGCCTCTCCTTAGATTTACCACAGATGAAATAGATCTCCTGAACAGACCAATTTCAATCACTGAGATCAAAGAAACAATAAAAAATCTTCCAAAGAAAAAATGCCCTGGTCCGGATGGCTTCACACCAGAATTTTATCAAACCTTCAAAGAAGAGCTTATTCCTATATTGCAGAAATTATTCCAAAAAATTGAGAAGGAAGGAATCTTCCTCAACACATTCTATGAAGCAAACATTACCCTGATACCAAAACCAGGAAAAGACCCAACTAAAAAGGAGAATTTCAGACCAATTTCACTAATGAATATAGATGCAAAAAGTCTCAACAAAATTATAGCCAACAGATTACAGCTTATCATCAAAAAAGTCATACATCATGATCAAGTAGGTTTCATCCCAGGGATGCAAGGCTGGTTTAATATACACAAGTCTGAATCTCAGAGTCAAAGCATTCTATAATAGACATACTCTTATTTGACAATGTGAATGTAACTACCTTTGGATTATTATTATTATTGCTTAATATTTCGATGCAGCAATTGTCTGATTCCTTTCTGAATGTATTTATGTTCGTTCTTTACAGGTTTTTGTTTCTAATCCTTATCTTAAACATTGTTATTGTTATTAAATTTTAAGTCTTTTTAATTTTGTGAAGGCAAAAAAAAAAATGGAAACCTAATTAACACATGTATATGTAAAAATTAAAATAAAAAAAAAAACCTCAAAGAACTCAAGCTAGACCTCCCATTTGATCCTGCAATCCCATTACTAGGCATCTGCCAGAAGGAAAAAAATCCTTTTATCTTAAGGACACTTCACTAGACTGTTTATTGCAGCTCAATTTACAATCACTAAAATGTGGAAACAGCCTAAATGCCCACCAATCTAGTAATGGATTAAAAAGCTGTGCTATATAGACACCATGGAATACTCTTCAGCCATTAAAGAAAATGGAGACTTTTTAGCCTTTGTATTAACCTGGATGGAAGTGGAACACATTATTCTTAGTAAAGCATCACAAGAATGGAGAAGCATGAATCCTATGTACTCAATTCTGATATAAGGACAATTAAAGACATGGTGTAGGTGGGAGAAGGGGAGAGCAGAGAGAGAAAGAAGGAGGGAGGGAGGGGGGAAAGGAAGTGTAGAGAGAGGGAAGGAGAGAGAGGGTGTCTTGGTGTATGACACACCTGTTGGGGGCAAGACACAATTGTAAGAGGGACTTTACCTAACAAATGCAATCAGTGTAACCTGGTTACTTGCACCCTCAATGAATCCCCAACAATAAAAAAAAAAAAAAAAAAGGAAAAATATATCAGAATACTTACACCTTCAGCAACATACTGGGAAAATGTTATCTTGCTTTTCAAGCACTTATTGCTTAATCCTCTGACCTAATCCAAATCAAGATGCCATTAGGGTGACAAATGAGTGATACCCAGGTAGAGGATCAACAAAACCAAAGACCTCCATGCTGCAACCAAACATTCACATCCTTTCCAACAAAAAGCAACCATGATGAAGTCATTAAAAGGTTAGTTAGCTTTAAAATTAACAAATAGTTTTCATTTTTTTGAAAACCATTAAGTGCACAGTAGTTAGATTTTTACACAACAATTGTACATTTTAAAGTATATCTAATTAAAGTTTCTTGAATGTGGCCCGATTTGATTACAGTTCAATTAATTTGGACTTCCAATAAGAAAAGCTGCTGGGTTTGGCCAGGCTCTAGGGTGGCCTGCTCTTCTTTGCATCCCCTAGGGGGGATACTTTCCTCCCCATTATTGGTGGAGAAAAGCCCTTCTCAGCACTAGCTCCTGTTCTCCACTTTCAGGCCTGGTTCCAGACACACCTGCTCATTCTCCTGAACCTTCATCAGATACCCTGGTACCTCCCTGGGCTTTCTCCTGTCACCCCATGATGGTCTAGGCTTGTAGACACTTTGACCCTGACTATTTTTATTCTGGTATTTGTGAAGATAGCTCATCACCTAACCTTTTTGTAAATGATGTTCATAGGTTTTTGGTTTTGCTTTCTAGTTTCTGTTTTTTACAATGAGATTTCATAAGGCAAAAACTAGGCTGCTGCCGTTTCTGGGTCTCCCTTAAAAATATCTCTAGGAAAAGAGTCTCTCACTTCTCTTGAATATTAATCTCTTAAGCAAGAAATCTGTGTGAATGAATTAATGTAGTTAATTAGGGATCCAATTCATTTTCCTTTAGTCACCATCTAGAAGAACCAGTGTTAGGGTAGAAGGCATGAATGTTAGATGTTAGAGCTGAAGGAGCACCAAAACCAGGCCAAGCAAAACCAGGCCAAACAGAGTTAATAGCAGAGATTGGTTAAGAGCATCTGCAAGCAGATGGGCTGCCACCAAGAATGGTGATAGCACAGAGTTAGGGTCAAGGGCCTCTTTTAAAGCACCTGGCACATGTATAGCGTGGGTATCTAAGTCTTAGCTCAGTAACTTGGGGTGTGGTGCAAGAGATCAACAGATCATCAGCTGGAGGCCTTGTAAAAGGTCAGATCTTATCTACTGGAAATCTTCTATTACCTGAATGGAAAGTTTTAGCAGAACCAGAAAAGCAAGAAGAGTTCTATTCTTCGCTTAATGAATATCCAGACCCACCAGAGCCAGAGAAAAACTAACGATAGAACTTCTTATGGTTCTTAAGGTTGATATACCTGCAGCTTAGTTCACTGACTCCCCATTGCTCCCTCCTGCATGGCAAACAGCCCTAAAAGACTGATCTTTCAAAACATGGGGCTCTTCAGCTACACTCCTGACGGAACCTGAACAGAATAAAAAGTCCTGCCATCCCTCCAAAGAAGACAGGAGTTTCCATTTCTTTAAGAGTTGTTTTTTGTTTGTTTGTTTAAAGAGGAAAATCAGTTATTTTTCTTCCCTCTTATTACCATTCAATTTGCGTCACCACAAATAACCTGGCAGATCAACCCTCTCACATTAAGATCTCTGGTTTTACCTGACACATCTTTGTAAGACAGGCACAAGGAAAAAGTTAATGTATGTTTAGATGGTTGGGAGTTAATTATTTTCTCTCTTTCCCTCCCTGATCTGATTTTTAAAAGAGTTCTGCCTTTATATATGAAAGTCCCATTTTTATACCCAAAGACTGATTTTTCTTAAAGACAGTTTGACAATGATAGTCTTTAATGCCATTTTGTAACACTAATAAAAATAGTGACAAAGAAAGAGAAGGAAGGTACTTGGGACTAAGCTCAATTTATAGACACATTGGTTAAAGACATGTAGGGGCAATTTAAATAACTTTAAAATTATTTTTTTTCAAGAGTCATCTTTTAGTTAGTAGACATCCTACTTACAGACTGAAGGCAGATGATCACTGTCCACTACTCAGTAAACGGAAGGTGAGAAATGGAAAGAAGACAGTAATCTAGTCTGCTTCTATCCCCAGTGTTTCTTCCTTCCTCATGCAAATACTAAACATCTTGAAATCCTTTAACAAGGTACTGATTCTGGTCTTGATTTGCATATAAGAAAATGAAGTCAAAGAACCTATGGGCAGAATATATGTATATTGCCCATGGACTATGTGTGCCCAGAAGGAGAGAAGCTGCTGGTGGTGGTATTCGGTGGGGGCCAAAGGGAGGGGGTATCCTAGTGAGAATTTGTCTCAGTCCTAAAGGAAGATTTAAGTAATATATTCACAAATGATAAGCCAGATTGTTTAATAAAAAATTCTTTAAGTGCATTAATCAGCATTTACTACAAGAAATGCACTTTTATAAATGCAAAGGAGGAAATACGATCTTATGCCTGAACCATGGAAAGATGCCCAGTGGAAATGTAGGGAAGGAACAGAGACAGATGGGACCATACTTGGCGCTTGAGGAGTCTCAAAGCCCACAGATGACATGAGCACTGTACAATATAGGCCACTGGAGTTCTAACTTGCACTGATGATAAAGGCCTTTGGAATTTTTTTTTTTTTTTTTTTTTTTTTGAGACAAAGCCTCAAGCTGTCGCCCTGGGTAGTGCCGTGTCATCACAGTTCCCAGCAACCTCCAACTCCTGGGCTCAAGCGATTCTCCTGCCTTCGCCTTCTAAGCGGCTGGGACTACAGGCACCTGCCACAATGCCCAGCTACTTTTTGGTTGCGGCCGTCATTGTTGTTTGGCGGTCTGGGCTGGATTCGAACGTGCCAGCTCGGGTGTATGTGGCTGTCGCTTTAGCCACTTGAGCCACAGGCGCTGAGCCTGGAATTATTTTTTATTAGAGTTGAGGGTAGATGGCAGAAAATTCATGCAAATTCATACAAAATCCAATAAGTGATGGGAAGAGATTAAGTATGCTCTTGGGAAAGGACAAGGCCTGCTGTGGATCACATGTGGTGATCATTGATAACCACTTGAAAATTGGTCAAGATTTTACACCTTTTCCTTATGTTACCTGCATGCTAGCCTGTGAGTACAGGGGTGAGTTGGTGGTATCTCTTCATCTTATTTCCTGGATGCTCTGGCCACTAACTCAGTCATATTTCACTTCCCTCTGAAGCCTGCTTCTCAGAACCACTAGTTCAGAACTAAATACCCAGTCATTTTTAGATACCCTTGTACAATGAAAGGAGACATCAATGGGAAATTGAAAATCACTAATTAAGAGGCCTTCACTGGGAAGTCTGATTTGAATCAGTTCACATGCTTATAGGGAAGTGAAATATTAAGGTTCACTGCAAGCTTTCCTGTGTCTAAGTCCAGTGTCTGTGTTAGCTCATGTCCAAAACACATACTTGTTATTTAAGGAAGTTATTACATATTGCTTTCTCCACTTCCAGAGAAGAATACAAATGTCCCCTATGATGTCCAGGGCATTGGTAGGAGAGGGATGGGCAGGGGCTCCCTGGACACACTGCCTGTTGCCTGAGATCCTAGAGTCCTGTTTAACACCCTTTGGCATGTTTCATGAAGCATTGTTGAAGAATATTCAACCTGGTGCCACCACCTCAAGGAACCATTGTTGTTCCTTCTCCATAGGTAGTTGTCCAGATTGGACTCTGACTAAGATTGTCCCTTTCAAATTGCCTAATATTGTCCCCCTCGTTCAACAGTCATTGGATCCAGACTGCACCCCAGAAAAGGGACAAGAGTTGGCAGAGAGAAGTTCCTGGGATGGGGCACTCCCCTGAGGCATCAAGAGGTGGTGTTCCAGCCTGGGGTTGGGGGTAGGGGGTAGGGTGTCAGCCTCAGTTCTGGAGGAAAGCAAGGAGCACCTGCAGGGACCAACCCTCCTCACACCCCAGCCCTCCCCAGAGGAAGCTGCTGTTGCTTTTAATCTTGATATATTATGTTCATCTTTACCATCTTGAATCTTTTATTTGTTTATTATCTTAAACAGGAACATGAATTATCTGCCTGATGGAAGTTAACACCTCATGGGAAGAAAGAGACTCTTTTCTTTTATAAGCTATTTCACTTGAGATGAATATGTCAACACAAGCAGACAGTAATTCACTACTATAAAGCAACATGAACCACTCTGACTTGGTGGGGATAGTGGTGCACTATGCAGAATCGGCATTATGTGCTTTTCCCATAGCCAGTGCTTGTTTGCTTGGCATCATTCCTGGAATGACTGGAGTGTGCCATGAGGAAGGGACATGCTTCTCTTGCCTTAACTCCCATTCTATCTGTATTCTCCTTTGGACTTGAGAAGTGTGCAATGGGTACTGGAACTTAAAATTCCATTTGTATGAAAGTGATGTCCAACCTTGAATACTGCATCCATCAACTTACATGTAGGTATCTTGATCTTACTGTATGTACTTTGAGGGTAGGATCATGAACTCCCATTTCAAGCCACTATTGCATTTATGGAGGAATACTGTTGAGTATACATGTAATTTGCTGGGGCTGTCACAACAAAGTGCCACAGATTGGGCATCTGAAATAACAGACATTTATTCTCTTACAGTTCCGGAGGCTGGAAATCTGAGCTTGAAGTGTTGAAGGTTGCTTTCTCCTGAGGCCTCTCCTTGGTGTGTTGACAGCTGTCTTATCCTTGTGTCCACACATGGTCTTCCCTCTATGTGTGTCTGTGTCCTTGGAAGGACATCAATCATATTGGATTGGAGGCCACCTGTATGACCTCATTTTAACTTGATTACCTTTTTAGATTCTCTATTTCCAAACATAGTCACATTCTGGGATTCTGGGGGTTAATGTTTCTACATATGAACTGTGGGGGGAACACAATTGTCTATCACAGTTTCTGTTCTGTTAGGACCCACACTATCCCAAGAATTGCTTTAGACTTGTGTCCAGAATCATTTTTTCCTTAAAATGTTGTTACTGGTTCCCTCATGGGTAGTTTTTAATTCTGTAACTTTCTTCAGATAGCACTTGTAGCCACAGCGATCATGCCTAGAGCCACATTTCCAGCCCATCTTTAGAATAACACTGTGCCTCTCAAACCTGAACATGCATTTGTTCAAGTGTCACCCAGAGGGCTTGTTGAAACACAGATCTTTGGGCTCTGCCCATCCCAGATTCAGGCTTAGCAGGTTTGGGGTGAGGCCTGAGAATTTGCATTTCTGACAAGCTCCTGGGGGATGAAGATACTGCTGGCCCAGGGACCAGACTTCTAAAATTACTGACACAGCTCAACCTTTCCTCTCCAGAGGCTTTCCACTCGGGTGGGGGTGGGGGGCACTATGGCTGGACTGGTCTATCACTGGCTCCTACTTTGTCAAGTTGACCAGTATCAACTCACTCTTTTTGTTGTTGTTGTTTCATTTGGGATTTTTTGTGTGCATTTTTTTTTTTTTCTTTTAACTCACTCTTGAACATGTAGGTGGGCATCTGTGGATCAGGGATCCTCTCTACCTCCCACTGACATCCTTGTCTTTGTGAGAAGACTCTCACCTTAAATCATTAATTACCCAAACTTGGCTGTGGCGTTCAGATTTCAAAAGCAATAAAATTTTAAGTGAAATAACTGGTAATGAATAAAGCATTCGTAAACTATAAATCTTTATTTAATAAGGATCCCTGTGTATAGAAGTGATAGGCAAAATACCAACATTATTTTTCACAGAATTAGAAAAAAGGCCAAACATTCATATGGAACAACAACAACAACAAAAAAGTCTCAATAGCCAAAGTAATCCTAAGGAAAAAGAACAAAACTGTGGCATCACATGACCTAACTTCAAATACTACTACAAGCCTATAGTAACCAAAACAGCATAGTACTAAGTGGATAAGTGGAATAGAATAGAGAACCAAGAAGTAAAGCCATCTACCTAAAACCAACAGATATTCAGCAAAAAACAAACCCTAGGTTAAGAGCACCCTGTTTAATAAATGATGTTGGGAAAATTTGATAGTCATGTTCAGAAGAATGGAACTAGATCCCTATCTCTGACCATATACAAAAATCATGTCACTATGTATTAAAGACTGACGTGCAAGACCTGAAACCATAAGAGATTCTAGAAGAAAACTTGAGGAAAATTCTTCTGGACATTGGTCTAGGCAAAGAATTTTTTCTAAGACCTTAAAAGCAAATGCAACAAAAATAAACAAATGGTACTTAATTAACCTAAAAATCTTCTGCACAGCAAAAGAAATAATGAACAGATTAAATAGACAACATACAGAATGGGAGCAAATAGCTGCAAATTAAGCATCTAGAAATGGACTAATATCCAGAATCTATAAGGAACTTAAGCAATTCAGCAAGAGAAAAAAAAAAAACAAAAAACATTAAGAAGTGGACAAACAATACAAAATGACATTTCTGAAGGAGATATACAAATGGGCAACACACAAATGAAAATTTTCTCAACATTACTAATCATTAGAGAAAGGTAAATTAAAACCATAGTGAGATACCCTCTTACTCCAATAAGAATGTCTATTTTTAAAAGTCAAATGACAAAAGAAAAGAAATCATTATGTCAGAAAGATACCTGCACTTAGGTTTATTGCAGCACAATGTACAATTGCAAAGATAAGTTGTCAAGTGCTCATCACCTGAAGACTAGATAAATAAAATGTGTACTCACACCTGTACACACATATACATACCATGGAACATCACTACGCTATAATAAAGAATTAAATAATGAAAAAAAAAAGAAGAAGAAGTGATAGGCACATGCAAAATAAAGCCTAGGAATATGAAAGGGTCTTATTTTTGCTTTCTTGTTCTCACATTTTGTCTGTCAGAGTCAGTAGAGATTCATTTACTTGTGAAATTAATTTCCTAGCCATCTGTCATCTTCCATCTTCATTCCTTATTTTTTGCACAGTGCAATGTGAGTTATTTCCATTTAAAACTAAAATATGCTTGCAATTGACAGCAAGATAAGCATAAGGTTTTATATGACTCAGCTAGGTTAATCAAAGAGAATGGCTGCTATTTTGGGAGAAGTGAAGCTAATTAAATATGTAACTAATTATTTATATTAGAGAAAACTAATATAATTAAATTGGAATTTTGAGTGGTATAAATCAGGATGATGATTAAAAGTGAGAATCAAAAATACATATAATATATTAACTCTACTGGTGACCATATGATTGTAGTCTTCAAAAAGTTTGTGATGGACTTGGTTATGTGTACACCCCCTGAGTTTTTTTTTTTTTTTTTTTTTTTTTCTTTGAGACAGACTCTGATTTTGTCACCCTTGGTATAGTGCTGTGGCATCATAGTTCATAGCAACCTCAAACTCTTGGGCTCAAAGCAATTCTCTTGCCTCAGCCTCCCTGATACCTGGGACCATGGGTGCCTGCCACAGAACCTGGCTATTTTTAGAGATGGGGGGGGTCTCATTCTTGCTCAAGTTGATCTCGAACTCCTGAGCTCAGGCAATCCACCCACCTCAGGCTCCCAGAGTGGTAGGATTATAGGCATGAGCCACCATGCCCACCTCACCCCATAAATTTTTAACCAAGAATTTTAATTGTTAAGTGCAAGCTTTATAATTAATTATTTTTAATGATTTCTAGCAGTTTCTAAGAGATATGGAGAAAATAAGGATCAAGAATTAGACTTCAGGCTCAGCACCCATAGCACAGTGGTTATGGCACCAGCCACATACACCTAGGATGACAGGTTCAAACCTGGCAGCTAAACAACAATGACAACTGCGACAAAAAAAAAAAAAAAAGCCAGATGTTATGGTAGGTGCCTGTAGTCCCAGCTACTTGGGAGGCTGAGGCAAGAGAATCACTTAAGCCCAAGAGTTTGAGGTTGCTGTGAGTGGTGACGCCATGGCACTCTACCAAGAGTGACACAGTGAGACTCTGTCTCAGAAAAAAAAAGTAAAATAAAATAAGAATTCAACTTCAGGGCTGGGTGTGGTGGCTCAAACCTGTAATCCCAGCACTGGGAGGTTGAGATGGATTGCCTGAGCTCACAGGTTTGAGACCAGCCTGAGCAAGAGCAAGAACCCATCTCTAAAAATAGCCAGGCATTGTGGCAGGCACCTGTAGTCCCAGCTACTTGGAAGGCTGAGGCAAAAAGAATCACTTAAGCCCAAGAGTTGGAGGTTGCTGTGAGCTGTGACAACACAACACTCTACAGAGGGCAACATATTGAGACTCTGTCTCAGGAAAAAAAAAATCAAAGAATGATTTGTCAACAGCAAGATTCGGACAAATAAATTTTGCATGTGGCAAGATATAAGAAAAATAATGAGTAAGTAGCTCACTTTTAAAGGTGATTCTTAGCGGAACCAAATGATAACTCACAGAGAGAAGGGATATGAGTGGAATACCAGTTCCTATTCATGGCCCCAGAGTACCTCCCTCAGATTTGTGCTCTTTTGTGATCTTTAATTGCTCCGGGGCAGAGAGGAATTGAAGGATAAAACAGTAAAATCTGTGGAGAGAGTCAACCTGAGATCCTCAATGATAGGTTATTTAAGTGGAAAATTTCCTGCTTTTTCAAATGGAATCCTAATTTTAAATGTATCTGGGGTATGTGTGTTATTCAGTCTCTATTGCAAAGGAAAACCTGCACTCACATGGTGACTTAGTCTGCTCAGGCCCTGTAACACAATACAGCAGGTTCCAGAAAAACTCATTTTTGGGATAAGGTTGATAAGGGGAAAATTGATATTGAGGAGCTGCCGACCATGTACAGTTTGCATGTGCTCCCCAAGTATATGTGGGTCTTCTACTGGCACTCTGGTTTCCTCCCCATCCCAAAGCTGTAACCATTATGTGAGCTGGCATGTCTACATGGTCCCCGTGTGAGTTAGTGTGTGTGTATTTCAGTGCACCCTGAGCTGCTGGGATAAGGCTCTGGCCACCCAAGACTCTAGACTGGAATAATTGGTTGAAAAATGAGTGAATGAGTGGATGAATTTATTAATACAAATTATTGTCAAATAAAAGCTCCTCAAGTCTACCATAATTGAAGAGATGCATGACAGTAAACAATGCAATAGGAAAGCACTCAGCCAGCTGTCACCTTAGTAATTGCTGATTTTGAACTGCCTATTAGCAGGAGGTGCTCCTGGTAATTTTTGCTTTGTGAATATTTATTCCCTAATTTAACCCACCACTGCTACAACCACTGTCTCTCACTGATTCACTAAAAATTGTTTAAATAATTCCCTTAGTCTATAGGGAAATTGGTTTTGTTATGTGTCATCTTGCTTTAAGTCATGCTTTCCAAGAACTTATTGATAAAGTTAAGTGAAGACTTACTGTACTACAAACTGGGGGGCTTAAACAGCAGAAATTTGTTTTCTCACAGGTCTAGAAGTTAGAGATCAAACTGTCAACAGGCTCAGCTCCCATAGCACAGTGGTTATGGTGCCAGCCATATACCCCAAGGGTGGTGGGTTTGAACCCCGCCTGAGCCAACTAAACAACTGCAACAAAAAAATAGCCAGGCATTGTGGCAGGCACCTATAGTCTCAGCTACTTGGGAGGCTGAGCCCAAGAGTTTGAGGTTGCTGTGAACTATGAGGAGGGCAACATAGTGAGACTCTGTCTCAAAAAACAAAAACAAAAACAAAAAAAAAAACCCAAAAAACAAAAAAAAAAAAACTCAACAGATCAAAGCATCTCTCCATAGCTTTGCAGATGGCCATCTCCCTGTGTCTTTGTCCTAATCTCTTCTTATAAGGACACCAGTCATATTGAATTAAAGCCCAAAGGGCCTTATACTACCATGATCACCTCCTTAAAGATTCTTTTTCCAGGTGGGAGATTGAGGCTGACCAGGTTGAGAAATGGGTTGGAATTGTGTGCATGTGAGTGCTTGGAGACTGACTAAGATGGATAACAAAAGTTACTGTGCCTCTGGCCTAAAGTTTTAATGAGTCCTTTTGGTTTGGGACCAGGAGGATGAGATGATTAAAGAAAAAGGAGAAAAAAAAAAAGAATTGAAAAAAGAAAGAGAAAAGAGAAAGAAGAAGGGAGTAACTAGAATAGTGAAAAAAAAAAAAGAAAGAAAGAAAAAGGATCGAGTAACAGCTTCCCTGCAACTGGGCACAGCAAGTCTGGGGAGACAAGATTCCAGGCATCTCTGACCAGTGGGATCTGCCTATAATCATCCCTTTGAGGATACAGGGAGCCAGCAAGGGAGTTCTGGACCCCAAGAGGAGGACAAAAATACTGGAAAACTGGCAAGTGGTTGCGTGTGTTTGATCAACCTAATCATGCTGGCAACCATAAGTACAAGCAGCAGTGAGTCTGCAAACTGGAAAGGCCTTACCTGTGAACTGTTTTGGTGTTCTTGGACTTGGCACTCAGTTGAACTGCCTTGGGGAGAGCTTGAGTGGGAGTTTGGAGAACTTTGGACATTGTCTGGGGCACCAGACTGAGCCACTGAGCTGGGTGCAGGAAGTCATTGGGAAAGAACTGCCCTGGCAAGCTCCACCCTCAGGGTCCCAGAGCAAGGATCGGGCAGGACAAAGTAACCTAGTGACTGAGCAGCCTAAAAGTGGGAACTGAGCTGCCTTACAGCCTTAATCCTTAGGGGCAGAGTGAGACGGTTTTGGCACACTGGAGCCTTGCGCTGTTGCCCTGGGTAGAGTGCCATGATGTCACAGCTCATAGAAACCTCAAACTCCTGGGCTTGGCGCTACCCAGACTCCATAAGAGCTGTGCAGAGACCCCCGACTGGTGACCCACACCCCCTGGACCTCCGTATTCCCTGACCAGGAACTGCAGGAGCAACACAACCTGGCGTCCTCCCACCTGTGTCCTCCCAGCCTCCACACTAGCCCATTCATCTGACCAGAGACTCTTGTAGCTGCATGCCCTCTGTAGCCCTCCCTGCCTCTGTGCAAAGCCCTTCTCCTGGCCAGAGACTGCTAGAGCCTTGGGCTCTCTGTGCCAAAGTCACTGGGCACCAGGCACTCCCAGAACTGTGCGCACCACCCCAGCCCTGTTTCTGGATCTGGGTGTGTCACACACTGGAGCAGCTTCCACAACCAGAACTCCCTAGCTAGAGAAGCCCCAGAGGAACTACACAGGGTCACTCCCTAAAAAGATCCAGCAACAATAGAGTGATCCCGCTGGGGTCTAATTTTGGAGAGACACCTCCCCAACTCTGAGGACGGATAGAGGTAACAGTGAAAAACAATTGTGAGGTGAAATTAACAGAAAAACTCAGGCAATATGAATAATCAGAGTAGATCAACTCCCCCAAGGATCAATGGGGCAAAAATAGCACAAGACCCCATGCACAAACACATACCCGAGATGTCAGAAATTGAATTCGGGATCTGGATAGCAAATAAGATAGAATTAGAACTCCAAAAGTGATCTCAAGAATTCAACAGATTCAAAGACCAAATGACTAAAGATTTTGACACATTGAGACAAGAAGTTGCATCCCTCAAAGATCTGAGAAACACAGTAGAATCCCTTAGTAACAGAATGAAGCAAGCAGAAGAATGGATTTCTGACATCGAAGAAAAAGCTTTTGAATGCTCCCAAACCCTCAAAGAAGAAGAGAAATGGAGAGCAAAAACAGACCACTCTCTCAGAGAGCTCTGGGATAATTCGAAGAAAACCAATATTCATCATATAGGGATCCCCAAAAGTGACAAAGTGGCTTCACAAGGCACAGAGTCTCTTCTCCATGAAATTATGAAGGAGAACTTTCCAGACATGCCAAAAGATTCCAAAATTCAGATAGCAGACAGTTTCAGAACTCCAGCATGACTCAACCCAAATAAGACATCCCCCAGACACATCATAATCAATTTCACTAAAGTTAATAT
>CAUYPK010007258.1:0-13166 GCA_963574355.1 Loris lydekkerianus | reverse complement strand
TGAGAAACACAGTAGAATCCCTCAGTAACAGAATGGAGCAAGCAGAAGAAAGGATTTCTGACATTGAAGACAAAGCTTTTGAATGCTCCCAAACTCTCAAAGAGGAAGAGAAATGGAGGGCAAAAACAGATCACTCTCTCAGAAAGCTCCAGGATAAAGAGAAGAAAACCAATATTCGTCTTATAGGGATCCCCGAAAGAGATGAAGTGGCTTCACAAGGCAGAGTCTCTTCTCCATGAGATTATAAAGGAGAACGTTGCAGACATGTCAAGGGATTCTGAAATTCAGATAGCAGACAATTTTAGAACTCCAGCATGACTCAACCCAAATAAGACATCCCCCCAGACATCATAATCAACTTCACTAAAGTTAATATGAAGGAGAAAATTCTGAAAGCTGCCAGACGAAAGAAAACCATCACCTACGAAGGCAAAAATATTAGAATAACTACAGATCTCTCTGTTGAAACCTTTTAAGCTAGAAGAGGATGGTCATTGACTTTTAATCTCCTAAAACAAAATAACTTTCAACCCAGGATCCTGTATCCAGCTAAACTGAGTTTCATTTATGACTGAGAAATTAAATACTTCAATGACATTCACATGTTGAAGAAATTTGCCATAACTAAACCAGCTCTCCAGGATATTCTCAGACCTATCCTCCATAAAGACCAACATAATCCTCCACCACAAAAGTAAACCCACCCAGAAAATTTTGATCAAATTCCAACTTCCACAGTTGCAAAAGGATTAAAAATGTCTACCAGGCTCTTGAAAGGCTTATCAACATTCTCAATTAATGTGAATGGTTTAAATTGTCCTCTAAAGAGGCATAGGTTGACTGACTGGATAGAAAAACTCAAGCCAGATATCTGCTGCATACAAGAATCGCATCTTACATTAAAAGACAAATTTAGACTGAAGGTGAAGGGATGGTTATCTATACTCCAGGCAAATGGAAAGCAGAAAAAAGCAGGTATTGCAATCCTATTCGCAGATGCAATAGGCTTTAAACCAACCAAAATAAGGAAGCATAAGGATAGACACTTCACATTTGTTAAAGGTAATACTCAATATGATGAGATCTCAATTATTAATATTTATGCTCCCAACCAGAATGCACCTCAATTTATAAGAGAAACACTAACAGACGTGAGCTACTTGATTTCCTCCATTTCCATAGTAGTTGGAGATTTTAACACCCCTTTGGCAGTGCTGGATAGATCCTCCAAAAGGAAGCTAAGCAAATAAGTCTTAGATTTAAGCTTAACCATTCAACATGTGGACTTAACTGACATCTACAGAACATTTCATCCCAACAAAACTGAATACACATTCTTCTCATCAGCCTACGAAACATACTCCAAAATTGACCACATCCTAGGCCACAAGTCTGACCTCAGCAAATTTTTTAAAAAATAGAAATTATTCCTTGCATCTTCTCAGACCATCATGGAATAAAAGTTGAACTCAATAACAATAGGAACCTGCATACCCATACAAAAACATGGAAGCTAAACAACCTTATGCTGAAGGATAGATGGGTTATAGATGAAATTAAGAAGGAAATAACCAAATTTTTGGAACAAAACAACAATCAAGACACAAATTACCAGAACCTCTGGAATACTGCAAAGGCAGGCCTAAGAGAGAAATTTAAAGCACTGTAAGCCTTCCTCAAGATAACGAAAAGAGAAGAACTTAATAACTTAATGGGACATCTCAAGAAACAGGAGAAGGAAGAACACTCCAACCTCCAACCCAGCAGAAGAAAATAAATAACCAAAATCAGAGCAGAATTAAATGAAATGGAAAACAAAAGAATTATACTACAGATCAATACATCCAAAAGTTGGTTTTTTCAAAAGGTCAGTAAAATAGATAAAACTTTGGCCAACCTAACCAGTAAAAAAAGAGCAAAATCTCTAATTTCATCAATCAGAAATGATAACAATGAAATAACAACAGACCCCTCAGAAATTTAAAAAATTCTTAACGAATACTACAAGAAACTCTACTCTCAGAAATATGAAAATCTGAAAGAAATTGACCAATAGCTGGAAGTATGCCACCTACCAAGACTTAGCCAGAATGAAGTGGAAATGTTGAACAGGCTATATCAAGTTCTGAAATAGCATCAACTATACAAAATCTCCCTAAAAAGAAAAGCCCAGGACTAGATGGCTTTACGTCAGAATTCTACCAAACCTTTAAAGAAGAACTAGTACCTATATTACTAAACCTCTTCCAAAATATAGACAAAGAAGAAATATTACCCAACACATTCTACAAAGCAAACATCACCTTGATCCCCAAACCAGGGAAAGACCCAACAAGAAAAGAGAATTATAGACCAATATCACTAATGAATATTGATGCTAAAGTACTCAATAAGATCCTAACAAACAGTGTCCAACAACATATCAAAAAAATTATACACCACAACCAATTTGGATTTATCCCAGAGTCTCAAGGCTGGTTCAATATTCATAAATCTACAAATGTAATTCAACACATAATCAAACTAAAAAATAAGGACCATATGATTCTTTCAATTGATGCAGAAAAAGCTTTTTATAATATCCAGCATCCCTTCATGATCAGAACACTTAAGAAAATTCATATACAAGGGACATTTCTTAAACTAATAGAGGCCATCTACAGTAAACCCACAGCCAATATCATATTGAATGGAGTTAAATTGAAATCATTTCCACTTAGATCAGGAATCATGCAAGGTTGCCCATTGTCTCCATTGCTCTTTAACATTGTAATAGAAGTTTCAGCCATTGCAATTAGGGAAGAAAAGGCGATCAAGGGTATCCACATAGGGTCAGAAGAGATCAAACTTTCACTCTTCGCAGATGACATGATCATATATCTGGAAAACACTAGGGATTTTACTACAAAACTTTTAGAAGTGATCAAGGAATACAGCAATGTCTCAGGCTACAAAATCAACACCCATAAATCTGTAGCCTTATGTATACCAACAATAACCAAGTCCCAGCTACTTGGGAGGCAAGAGAATCCCTTGAATCCAAGAGTTTGAGGTTGCTATGAGCTGTGATGCCACAGCACACTACTAAGGGGGACATAGTTTGAGACTCTGTCTCAAAAAGAAATGATAAAGTCCAAGGAAATTAATGTTGTTTTCATGCCTGCTTATATAAGATCCATACTACAGCCCATAAATTAAGGTGTAATTCTGACATTTATTTTTTATTGTTTGAGAAATACATTTTGTAAAATTATACTTTCCATAGATAGTGATTCCTCTGATGGATATGGAGATCAGGAATTGAAAACTTTCTGAATATCAGGATTTACTATTCTAGCTCCCATGAAAAACGTTCACGATTTATGGGAAGAGATAAAAATATCAACATGAAGAGGAGTTTCAAATAAGTTGATTCCAACCATCACTGATGACCTGGAGGGGTTCATGATTTCACTGAAGGAAATAACTGGAGATGTGGTGGAAATAAGAGAACCAGAAGCACAGCCTGAAGATGTGACTGGATTGCTACATTCTCATCATAAACTTGTGTGAATGAGCAGTTGCTTATTATGAATGAGCAAAGAAAGCGGTTTCTTGAAAAGGAAACTACTTTGGTGAAGATTCTGTGAACATTGTTGAAATGACAACAAAAGCTTATTTGTGAATGTAGTTGATAAAGTAGCAACAGAGTTTGAGAGGATTGAATCCAATTTTGAAAGAAGTTCTACTGTGGATAAAACGCTATTGATAGCATCATATACCACAGAGAAATCATCGTCTTATTTTAAGAAATTGCCATAGCCACCCTTTCCTTTAGCAACTATCATCCTGATCAGTCAGCAGGCATGAAATGGAGGCAAGACCCTCCACCAGCAAAAAGATTAAAATTATCTAAAGGCTCAGGTGATTGTCAGTATTTTATAGCAATAAAGTATTTTTTGTTTACAGTATACATGTATACTTGCCTTTTAAGGTAGTGCTATTGAACCACTTAATAGACTACAGTATAAATATAACTTTTATATGCACTAGGAAATCAAAATTTTCATGTGACTTGCTTTGTTGCAATATTTGATTTATTGTGGTTGCTAGAGTGCCTTGGTGTCTACCTAGCTTACAGCAACCATAAATGCCTGAGCTCAAGACATCCTCCTCCCTCAGCCTCCCAAGTATCTGGGACTATAGACACCTGCAATGATTCCTGGCTAATTTTTCTATTATTTTAGAGATGAGGGTCTCGCTCTTGCTCAGGCAGTTCTCCAACTCTTGACTTCAAGCAATCCACCTGCTTTGGCCTCCCTGAATCCTAGGATTATAGGAATGAGCCACTGCACCCAGCTCTTAGTTCTTATTCTTGAAAATCCCAAGTGAACGCTATTAGAATTCATAAAAATTATGCTCAAGTTTGAAACAAATAGCATAATAGATTCAATCAGTATTTGAAATGTAGTATATTGTATATATGTGTATACATACATATATATATATATATTCATATATGTTATGAATATATATATTCATCAAAATTTAATTAGTGCCTAGACTTCAAGCAGCATAATAGCTTTCTTATTTACACTTTTTTAAAATTAAAAAGCTACAAGAAAAAAATGCATAAATTTAATATCTTAGAAAAGGTTACTTTATTCATATTTCCTTAAATGTTTCCTAAAGTTCTTTTTCTCTAGAATGCCATCCAGGATACCACATTACATTAAACTTTTACGAGTCCTTATGTGCCTATTGGTTTTGATATTTTCTCAGACTTACCTTATTTTTCATGAACTAGATTGTTTATAGAATATTGGTCAATTATTTTGTAGAATATCCCTTATGTCCACTAGGGGAAATGTGTTTGGGGGAGGAAGATCATAGAAGTAAAATTAGAGTCTCTTTACATTATTATATTAAGGTACATACTGTTGATGTTAAAATTGACGTCTGATCAGCTCGTGTTTGTCAGGTTTATCCAGTATAAATTTGTAGTTCATCATTCTCAAAGAACACTGATGTAGATAAAAAGTTTGAACTCCTACATTTTTGTATATAATGTATCTATAAATCTAAATGCAGCCATATACATCTATCTTAAGCTAGCAATGATTTTATACTGATACTTCCAACTCTACTCCAACTACATGGGCCACTATAGCCTTTTCCCTTTGCTTATCTATAACCTACTCCAATGGTGAGAAACCTGGCTTATGCCACCGGCCTTCCCTTTACTTAATCCTCCCATTCCAGTATACACGTATTGTGCTTAGAGAATCACTAACCAGTATATCAATTAAGAACAACAGTAGTCATCTATGGTTCTTTTTGCCTTCAAGAAAATACAGTTCCACTCCAGTCTCTACCCCTTTCTAAAATCTTACATCCTTACTTTTTTTCTCTAGCACCTTTCCATGAAGTTGCTTCATACATTTGTAATGCATTTAGATTTGTTCATAACATTCTGCATTTCATTCTGGGCTTTACAGGCCCCTAAATGATTTTTTTAAATTTGCATACATTAAAGGTTTTGTGTTGTTTTTCATTGTGCTATAAAATTTGCCCATTTTATGTGTACAAATTAATGGCTTTTATATATAGAGAGAGTTGTTTAATCATCATGACTATTACCTCTCAATATGGCAGCAGCCAGAAGAAGGATGAAGCTCCCTTTCCCATGATGCTTTAGTCTGACCTTCTATATACATAATTTTCACTCAATAAAGGAGGGGTTTTAAGGAATGCCACCCTTCTATGATGTGGGTTCATCATAGAATATGCAATTTTGATGGAGAGCTCATATCGCATGGCCATTTAACCTAGGTCAGCCATTCAGTCTTGTCCGCATTTTAATAATCAACCAAGAACTGTTTCAAAAGAAAACCAGGTATTTTATAAGAAAAAGGTTGCTTCAAAATCTTGTGGTATTAGGGTATAAGTCTCTTATTGTGAATCACAATAGGGGTTCCAATGAACCAGCAACGTTGTGAGCATAATTGAATTTGTCACATAGAGCCTTGTGATAGAGCAATTTGTACTGCATCTTGGACAGCTAGAAAACAGCAAGGGTATAATGCCTCCTAAATTAAAAATAAATCAAAAAACACAACAAAACAAACAAAAAAACTACATGACTTTACTTCTTTAATAACGTCTGGATACATGTCAGGATGTGCACTAGATTCTTGAGTAAGTTTTGCAGTCAATGATAGGCTATGAATCATGGGAAAAGGTGTTAAGTGCACATTTGAGTTAGCCAAGGTAGCAGTGAAGTTAGAACAAATACAGCTTTTGAGCATGTGAAGAAATATAGGAGGGGGTCTCCAGAAAGAGACTACTAAACGTATATTTCAGGTAGAGAGAAAAAGTCCTTATCGCTTAAATTGGTCTAAAGTGATTCTTCTCAGGGAGTTTCAGAGCAAGGTACTTTTGCTAAAGATAAAGTACTAAAGATAGACACAAACCTTGCCCTTGATTCCCAGAATTTCATGAAATACAAAGTAGGTGTTTATAAGCGTAAGACATAATTTAAAAAGATGTTTTTATAACATTAAATTATTCCTTCTCAAAAATCTCTAAATTTTGGAATTATTTAAATTTCAAAATACTAAGGGGGTACAAATGTTTTTATTACTTGGATAGCTTTTATACTGCATACGTCAGGGCCATTAGCACCCAAATAATGTACATGGTAGGTAGATTTTATACCTCCTCTTCTCCCTCATGCCCCCTTCTTGATTTCCAATGACTTTTGCTTCTTCCTGTGCCCACGTGTGCCCATTAATTAAATTAATTCCAAATAACTAGAAAGTACATGGGGTATTTGTTTCTCCATTCTTGAGGTACTTCACTTAGAGTAAAGGTTTTCAGTTCCATCCAAATTGCTGCAAAAGACACTGATTAATTTATTTTTATGGCTGGGTAGTACCTGTGTGTGTGTGTGTGTGTGTGTGTGTGTGTGTGTGTGTGTGTGTGTGTGTGTATCACATTTTGTTAAATCACTCATGAATTGATGGGCACTTAGGTTGGTTCCACATCTTTGCAGTCGTGAATTGTGCTACAATAAACATGGGTGGGCAGGTGTCTTTTGAATAAAATGACTTGTTATTTTTTGGGTAGATATCCAGTAGTGGGATTGCTGGATTAAATGGAGTTCTACATTAGTTCTTTCAGCAATCTCCGTACTATTTTTCACAGAGTTTATACTAATTTGGAGTCCCACTAACAGAGTGCAAGCATTCCTTTCTCTCTGTATCCATGCCAGAATCTATTGTTTTTGGACTTTTTAGTAATAGCCATTCCAACAGGGGCAAGGTGATATCTCATTGGGGTTTTAATTTGAATTTCCCTGGTGATTAGTGACCCTGAGCATTTTTCATGTGTGTGTGTGTGTGTGTTTAAAGACACTGTTCATGTCTTTTGTTTACTTTTTAATAGGGTTGTTTGTTTTCTTGCTGACTTGTTTGAGTTCTTTGTAGATTCTGGATATTACTTTGTAGATTACTGAATATATAGTTTGTGAATATTTTCTTGCATTCTGTAGGTTGTCTGCTAGATTTAAGCAAAAAGATAAATAAAAGCATTGTAATTTGAGGGAGTTCAATACCCCACTGACAGAGGGACAGAGCATTGAAGAAGAAAATAAACACTGGAATTAAACAAGACTCTAGAACAAATGGACATAGAGATATTTACAGGCCATTCTACACAAAAAGTATTGAACATTCTCTGAGATTGATCATATCTTAGGTCACAAAACATGTCTCAAAAAATTCAAAAGAATCAAAATCATACCCAGCCCCCCCAAAAAAAACAAACAAAAAAAAACTGCAAACAAACAAACAAACGAACAACAACAACAACAAAAAAAAAAACTGATACCACAGAAATACAAAGTATCATCTGTGAATACTATGAAAATCTTTTGGTACATAAACTTAAAAACAGAGGAAGTGGATTAATTCCTGGAAACATACCTCCTCCTAAGACTCCATCAGGAAGAATGGACCTCCTACATGGACCAATAATGAGCAGGGATATTGAAACAGTAGTAAAAAAATCTCCCAACCAAAAAAGCCTTGGACCAGGTGGATTTATGGTGGAATTCTACCAAACCATCACAGAAGAGCTGGTACACATACTGCAGAAATTATCCCTAACATCAAGAAGGAGGAATCCATGTGAAATCACTCTGTGAAACCAGAGTCACCTTGATATTAAACCTTGGAAAGGATACAATTAAAAAGGAAAACTTTTGGCCAATATCCCTTATGAAAACAGATACAAAAATCCTCAATACAATACTATCAAAGTAAATTCAAAAGGACATAGAAAAAACATCCATCATGATCAAGAGGGCTTCATCCCAGGGATGCAAGGATGGTTCAACATATGTAAATCAATAAGCCTGATTAACCACATAAACAGAAACAAAATCAAAGACCACATGATCATCTCAATAGATGCAGAAAAAACATTTGATAAAACCCAGCACACTTTCATGATAAAAGCTCTCAGCAAGTTAGGTATATAAGGAACATATCTCAAAATTATAAGAGTCATAAATGACAAACCCAAAATTATACTGAATGGGGAAAAGTTGAAGGCATTCCCCCTTAGAAATGGAACAGGGTAGGGTGCAGTGGCTCATGCCTGTAATACTAACACACTGAAAGGCTCACGTGGGTGGATTGCATTTGAGACCAGCCTGAGCAAGAATGAGACCCTGTCTCTACTAAAAATAGAAAAAAATAGCCAGACATTGTGGTGGGTGCCTGAAGTCCCAGGCAATCAGGAGGTTGAGGCAAGAGGACCACTTGAGCCCAATAGTTTGAGGTTGCTGTGAGCTCGGCTGACACCATAGCACTTTACCGTGGTGACAGAGTGAGATTCTGTATCAAAAAATAAATAAATAAATAAATAAAAATTAAAAGAAGAACTGGAACAAGACAAAGGTGCTCACTGTCACCACTTTTATTCAGTATAGTATTGAATAAAGTACTGAAGTCCCAGCCAGAACAATCAAATAAGAGAAAGAAATAAAGGGTATCCACATTTGGAAGGAGGGAGTGAAACTGTCACATTTTGCTGACAATATGATGTTGCATCTAGAGTTCACCAGGAGTCTCCTGAAATTGATAAGTAAATTCAGTGAAGTCTCAGGTTATAAAATCAGTGTACACAAATCAGCGGCATTTCTGTATAACAGTAACAGTCAAGCTGAGAGTCAAATCAAAGATAAATACCATTGATGATAGCTATAAAGAAAATTAAATACCTTGCAATACACTTAGGCAAGGAGATGAACGATCTCAATAAGAGATTAATAAGAGATCTCTCAATAAGAGATCAACTATGGAATGCTGATGAAAGAAATCACGAATGACGTAGACAAATGGAAAACATACCAGGTCATCGATCAGTAGAATCCATATTCTTACTTTGTCCATACGACCCAAAGTGATTTACAGATTGAACACAATCCCTATCACACGCCAACATCATATTTCACAGATGTGGGGAAAATACTTCTCTGCTTCGTTTTGGCATTTTAATTGCATATTTTTCTATACATATTGATTGATGCTTCTCTATTTGCAATTCTTTTTAGGTTAAGATGTGAACTTCATGCTCTTCCTATAAATTTCACTAGTGTTTGCTCAAAATGTGAGAAAAATCTCTCTAAAGGTTGTTCTAAGTCTTACTGTGAAGAATCAAATGTGGACATCTATAAAGATTTGAACAAGGTGGTAAGGAATCAGGTGACAAAGCCGCAGGGCCAGTAGTGTGTGTTCAATTTGATTGTCAGTAAGAAGGCTGACTAATGTAGACCAACTCAACTGATTTTTTTGTGGTAATGAAAACCATTTTTACCAGAGCAAAGAAGACAATATAATTACTTCATTTTCCATCTTGAAAATATGTTAAGGTATTTTTTATTCATTTTCTAGTCAAACTGTTATATGAATCCATGATATGCTAAGGCTTCTGTGCATTTTAAAAGAAACTTTGTTTTGTCTTTAATGATGAGAATTCCAGGAATGTCCCTGAGGAAAGATATATTTGGCAGGTGGGGTCTCTTGGTATTTCTCAGATCACACCACCTACTCAAATGACCGGTCTTAGGAACCACTGGAATTTGACTGAGGTATGTTTTCCCAAATGTAACTCTGAAGTGAAGGGGAAAAAAAACTTACGGCTGAAGTCTTCTCTCTTAAGGTGACTTTTTCCTGATGATGACAAACAGAAACTATTTGTTCACCTTGAAATTGGAATACCTGCCTACATATTTGGATCAAAGTAGAGGTGAAGATGAAGTAACTTAAAATACAGTGCAGTAGTTTTAATTCTTCACTTTTTCTTGGCCATGTACTTTCATAAAATTTTCTACAGTGTGACTTGTTAAAAATGGTAATGACAATACCTCGTACTTGTATCTGTCTTTATAATGCTTAAAGCATATTCACATGTACCCTTTCATCTGAACTTCATAACACCATGTGTGGTCTGGAAACACATGCATATGTAACTCACGTTTATACATGTACATCACTTCACATGTAACTTGATACTTTATGAAATGATGCCCACCAAGTATCTCATTTAATCTCCACAACATTCCTATCGGAGATATAGAAATTATTATAAATATTTCATTTTCAAAGATAAGGGAAAAGCAGTGCAAAGAAGTCAACTGTCTCACTCAAGACAACACGACATTTTATTGTAGTGCAATTTGCAACTACAAAGATGTGGAATCAACCTAAGTGCCCATCAATTCATGAGTGATTTAACAAAATGTGGTACACACACACACACACAACATAGTCAATGAGAAAAAGAAACAATTTTACTCAACATTTCAGATTTCCCATGGAACGCAGGCATCAGTATTTTTTTAATATCCTTAGATTATTTCAATATTCAGGAGTTTGTAAATGACTAAATTACTCTTTTGAATCATGGTTTAACCTGACAACTATCAACCCACTTTTCAAAGCATGTCTCCAAGGCAACGTTCACTTGTGTTCTCATTGGCTTTTGTAACACATTTTATTCACAGAAGCGGTGAATGGTATCCTTAAAAATATAAAGTTAAACATGATTAGTAGATCTCTCTATCAGTGAAATCTCATATGCTAGAAATATGTGAAAAAAAAAATTGGCGTTTATAGGCCCTATGAGAAAAAGGATTAAATTCTCTCCTTCCTAATTTGCTCACCTTGGCTATTAAGTCAAAACAGACAAAACACAAACATGCAATTCCTGGAAAAGGGTTCTAAGCCAAAAATTTCAAAGTTAGCCTACTTATCTCATTCTCTTATTATCATCTCTACTCCTTTTCTGTTTTGTCAAAGGAAATTTTGCGAATAAGATCAAAGAAAAATAAGCAACTTTTGCTATCAGTAGATATGAAAGAAGGTTGTGGATATCTAATATGCTACTCTGAATTGTTTTTTATAAATCAGGAGTCTAGTAATCCAGGTCTAATTTGGCAGGATTTTCTGTGCCCAGCAGACCAAGAGAATTCAATTCAGAATATTCCAGGAAGTCTGTCTTCATTGGAACCAGAAACTAGCATGATAATGCCTTTGAGGTAGTCCAAGTGGAAAATTCAGTCAAATGTTCAGGTTGCCCATCAGCTACAGGCTTGTTATCAACAAGTACTTTCAAAGCTTCTGGCTCTAGTCAAAGAGGTAAGTCAATAATTAAAAAAATATACATTTTTTCTTAATGGCTCTGGGCAGGTAGACCCTCTGAAAGAGCGAGAAATCTGTGGCAATGAGGATAGTATTCAGTGAGTAGAACTAAAGCAGGTTAGCATCTCACAAAGTTAACCAGAGTGTAATCTCTTAGAGCAAGAATGCAATTGAGTCTTCACTCATTTTTAGCTGGTTCTTCAGAGTAATTGGTCATTGAAGTTCTAAAGAGTAAGTAAATAGCCTAAAGAATCCCCAGATGATTTGTAGAATAGTGTCCCTGACATAGGTTCCTCTCCTCTCCTCCCCCCTCCCCTCCCCTCTCCCCTCCCCTATCCCCTCCCCTCCCCCCTCCCCTCCCATCCCCTCCCCTCTCCTCTCCTCTCCTCTTCCACTCCCCTCCCCTTCACTTTCTTCTTTTCTTTTCTTTTCTTTTCTTTTCTTTTCTTTTCTTTTCTTTTCTTATCTTTTCTTTTCTTTCTTTAACAAATTTGAGCAGTTCAGTTTCATTCTTTTAAATACAAACAGTAACATTGTCAGCATAAAGAAAAATACATCTGTATAAGGGACAGATATGGCCTAGCAATTTGATACGTGTACACTTACGTAATACAGGCCTCAGGGGACATGTTAGGATGACCTGCAAAGGTATCTGCTTTTTGGTATGTGCACAAATAAATTCTCTTGAATGTCATGCAAGATAAATTGGTTTTATACTATATTCTTCTCAAGGTTACTAAGGATTATAGAATTAGCATTGGGTTCAGTCAGAAAATATGTTCTGCTCTTGGCTCTGACTTTACACTCTGCCATTTAAATTCTCTGTCTCAATTTTCTCATTTATTTTTAAATGGACATGAATATACTTTCTCAGCTACAGCACCATAGGTTAATGTAAGGGTCAAATATGAAAGTTCTTGGCCAAAAAAATGAAGTCTGAGGCATTACCTTTCATGTAATTCTTTTTTAAAGGGTCCTTTTTGTTTAAGAATGTAGAAAGGGTTACCTATTCCTGGGGCTTCTTAAACAGCAGCGTGAATGCTTTAGGTGGTATTTGGCACCACAGCATAAACTCAGCTTCTTTTTACAGTGCCAACATCACATTAATGTTTGAGCAAAAGTTTGATACTTTGATAAATAATAGCAATGCTTAAATTAACTATTAGCAAACAAATTACTCCTCAGTTTAAAGACAACACAGAAGACTTCAAAATAATTTTGGCAAGTGGCAGGTAGCTTCAACAATATTTCAGAACCTTGAGGCATACAGAGGTTTTTGTAGTATTCATTGATGATGTTTTGTGTTGATGTGGCATCAATTGTAATATATCCTTTTTCTTTTTTTTTTTTATTTTTTTATTGTGGAGAAGGGGCAGGGAAAGAAGGCGGGGGAAGAGGTGAGTGACAGGGTCGGGCCAGTGGCATGGTACCACATTGGCTGTATCTAGGTAGAGGCAGTTTCAGGCCGGGCCTTGCTGA